>PVKE010007084.1:0-51917 GCA_004027555.1 Craseonycteris thonglongyai | reverse complement strand
GCGTTATCAAGCCATGCAAAGATATGGAGAAATCCTAAATACATATGACTAAGTGAAGTAAGTTAATCTGAAGAGACTATATTGTAAAATTCCAAATATATGCTATTCTGGAAAAGGCAAAACTATGGTAACTGTAAAATGATCAGTGATTGCCAGTGGTGAGCAGAGGGAGAAATGAATAGATAGAGCAGAGAAGACATTTAGAGTAGTGAAAATATTCTGTATGATACTGTAATGGTGGATACATGTCATTATAGAATTGTGGGGGGAAAATGTGTCAATGTAGGTTTATTAACTGTAACAAATGTACAGCTCTCATACAGGATGTTGTTAGTGATGGTTCACAGACATACAGGGATGGCGTGGAGTATATGGGAACACTGCACTTTCCACTCATTTGTTACAAAACTAAAATGTCCTAAAAAATAAAGTCTATTGAAAGAGCAAGATATTATTAAACTGCAATTAAAATATGTAAATATATGTGTATGCAATACAATCAATGACACATGCATTTAATGGTAATAATGGTAAGGGATTGTGAGCATTAATGTTGAGTGAAGCTTAATTGTTATTTCAAATATGCATATGTTAAATGTGTTTCATATATTTTCTTGTATGGTATACTTATACTTTTGAACAAAATGGAAGATGAAATGTCTCTGATCTATTTGTTTTAAAAATTCTACATAATAACTTCTCCTCTCAACTTTTTTAGATAAAATAAATCAAAATTGAGAGATGACTAATATCCAAGTAAATTAGACATTGATCTATATAGAAAGTTCCCTTCTGTGCTTACCCTAAAGACTGCAGTGTTTCTACAGTGATAATCAAGTTCTATTTTCAAGGAAGTAATCTCACAATATTTTATTGTCAACATGCCACACAAAACCATATTACCTTGTACATCACCTTTCATTGAGTAAATGAATATTGTCTAGATTGCAAGTTCACCTGACTGATGAGAGATAAATGAAATTAAAGTATTCTAGATATATTTTCACAATTTTATTTTTTCTTACTCAAAACGAAATGAAAGTTAAAGTAATATATTAAATGTAAATATATATATATATATATATATATATTACTGAGTAATTACTGTTATATATAAAGTATATAAAATTTTTATTTTCAGAGTTAGAGCATTAGTTATTTTCATGTATTGTTTCTAACAAATTAAACAGTTGGAGAATGTGTCATATTAGCCCTTACTATAGTTTTCTGAAATTTATGTACCATACTTTTTGCACCATAAAATGCACCTGACCATAAGACGCACCTAGTTTTTAGAGGAGGAAAACAGGGAAAAAAATATTCTGAACCAAATAGTGTAATAAAATATTTAATAAACTATAACAGAATAACATTTGAACCATGTAAAGCGAACAGCAGTCCCCTCTGTCTACTAGGAAACGCCGCCTACTACAAACTCTTCTCCAATCAGCGTGGCGATAACACAGCCAGCAACAGCACTCACTCCTCCCTTGCAGCCTTCCCTCCTCCTCTGTACCATCTCCTCCTTTTTGGCTGGGATGCTTCTCCACGCTGCCACCATGGAATTGTAAGTTTCCGGCTGGGACCAGCTCTCCTTCCATGCAGTCCCTGCTTTCTGATCTGGCTGCAGGCTTACCCACGGCATCATTAAGGTCCCCAACATGCGCTCTTTTTTGCCGTATTTGCTCCATAATACGCACACACTTTTTCCTCTACTTTTTTTGGGGGGGAAAATGCATTTTATGGAGCGAAAGGTACAGTAAATCTCTTACCCTTTTAATCAAGGTGTTAATGAAGTAAAAATTTATAGTTGGAAAAGAGGCAAAAATATATAATTCTTTACCCCTAAATATTTACTGGTATGACTATCCACATGCATGGTCAGAAAATACAGTGATCTTTCTACCCACCAAATCCCTAAAAAAGATCGATCTATGCAAGAGTGTTTTGTAAAAAACAAAACAAAACAAAAAAAACAACAGATGAGATTTGAGGCATCATGAGGCAACAAAAACCAAAATAATATTTTCTATCAAATATCATATTCTTTGTCTTTCCTAATGTGAGACAAACACTAGACAGAAGTTATTTCAGAAGAGAGGTACCAGCAAGACTAGATCTACCAGTGTCGCATTACTTTGAGTCCATTGTATTAAAAACAACATAAATAGAATTTTAAAAAGAACTATAGCAGGCCCTAAATATTTCATATTTACTAGCCAATTTAACTCCTAACACTTCTTTTAAAAATTAAATTTATTTGGATGATATTGGTTAGTAATGTTATATAGGTATCAAGTGTACAATTCTATAATACATCATCTATATATTGCATTGTGTGCTCACTGCCCAGTCAGTTTAACTTCCATCACTGTTATGTTTGACCCCCATTACCCTCCTCTACCAACCCTCTTCCCCCTTATGCTCTGGTAACCATTTAACTATTGTCTGTGTCTATGAGTTTTGTTTCCTTATTTGTTTGTGATGTTCCTTTGTTGCTTTCAGTTTTATATCCCACATATGAGTGAAGTCATCTACAATAGAAAATTAATATATTAAAGCATAGATATTGATATTAGTATATGTGCTGCCAAAATGAGCCCTGATATTGATATTAAATGTTATTACTTACATTATTCTCCACTCTATAGAAACTTGCTGATTCACCTTTTACATCTTTTGTTTCATGATGGCATTTACAGTATCTATTTTCCTCTACATATTTTTTTAGATATCACTGAACAGTTTCACCTGAAGTCAATTGCCTCATTGGTTGTAATGACTAAAGCCCTTCATTCATCCTTAACTGGAGTAGGAGCTCCTCTCAGCTATGCAGCTTCTCATTCTATAGCTACATGAACCAGATCAGCACTTTTTGTTAAATTAAGCCTTCCTATATAAAGCATCATTTATCTTGTCGCTTTAAGTACTTAATTATCGAATACAATTTTTTTTTTTTGCCAAGAAATTACTCTTTGTCTTTTTTCTATGAATGCCTCCTTAATTCAAAAGTTATAATGCTTTTGAGATTCATTCATTTCCACAGAGGTGCTGCATATCATGTTGAGAAGTAGATATTAAAGGACTGGATTTTTTAATCTCTTTATTCATCAAAGCTTTTTCAAAAACTATATGAAATGGTAAAGGGTTTTGAGGGGTAAAATCATGAGTGCCATGCACATATAAAATTAACACAAGGATTCTACTTAACTTATTAATTAATGGGTGAACTAGCAAAATATTAATAAACATTGAGAAGAGCAGACACATATAGGAAATCAAAAATGTTGATATGAATTTAATAGAAAATAGCTTCTTATGGGCAAAATGCTTTGCATCACCATCTGACAAAATTTATTTGTATCAACATAGGCAATTATTTTATTTGTATAACCAGCAGTTTTCTGTAATTTGATGAGTTTTAAAATACTTCAAAGATAATAAAAAGTGCAGAGCTCTACAAATCAGATAATAAAAATGTGTGCACTAGGCAACACCTAGAATTCAATTTCAACATCTTTCATAATTTATCCTGAAATAATTTGCATGCAGTAATGTGAAAAAGTTAAAAGAGATTGACTGTATTAAATTGTCAACATTATGCACATACACAGAGACATTAAAGGGAAAATGCAACTTACATTGAGCACTCATAAATGGTCTTTGCTAATCTGTTTGAATCTAATATTGTATTTAATTTTTCTAAAAGGCCTTTTGAATTTGTATTCTTGAAGATTAACTGTGCCCTCTGCCACAAAAAAAAAAAAACGTTAAAGTTTTTACTCTTTGAGTCTGTGGAATGTAATATTATTTGAAAATAAGGTCCTTGCAGATGAAATTAAGACAAAAGTTAATATGAGGTCATATGGAATAGGATGGACCTTTAATCCAATATAACTGGTATCCAGGAGGGTTGACAAGGAGGGAGGGGGCGCTAAATATATGGTGAAGTAAGAACTGACTCTGAGTTGTGAAAATGCAATGAAACACATACATGAGGCTCTATAGTATTGTACACCTAGAACTTATGTAATTTTTACTAACCAATATTACCCCCAAAAATTAATATATAAAAAAAAACAAACAAAATAAGAGGAAAAAAGACAGAGACAAACACACCATATAATGACCAAAACATGTATAGAAATGATTTGTTTACAAACCAAGGAACTCTGAGGATTGCCAATACATTAGAAGCAAAGAGAAAGTTGGGGGTCAAATTATTCCCTAGAGTTTTCAAAGATCATGGCCCTGCCTACTTGTTGATTGTAGACATCTAGCCTCCAGACCTGACAAAATAAATTTCTATTGATTTAAGCCACCAGGTTGTGACAATTTTTATAGCAGCCCTAGGAAACTAACACAGTATTTATACAATTATTTTATAATTTAAGATAATAGTACCTAAAAGGATGAAGGAACTTGGTAAACATCACACAGATTCTAGGTATAAGA
Source organism: Craseonycteris thonglongyai (assembly GCA_004027555.1). Lineage (NCBI taxonomy): Eukaryota > Metazoa > Chordata > Mammalia > Chiroptera > Craseonycteridae > Craseonycteris > Craseonycteris thonglongyai. The sequence goes on along the minus strand of PVKE010007084.1, from coordinate 47,462 downwards.
ATAAAAACTTGTCCCAGGTACCTTTGATCCAAATCTTGCTTTTCCTTCATTAGCCCTAACACAATTTTGATTAAGTTTGAATGGTATAAGTTATTAAAATTTAAAATGATCAGCTTTTTATTTATTACTAAATCATAATCATTAATAAAACTTCCTCAAACCTATGCCATTACAATTCCTTGAATGAACTACACAGGTGGTAATTGTATTTCATTTTAGCAAATCTATTCCTGTTATTTTCTCACCTTGTATAAGATAAGGAAAAATCTACGTAAAATGGGCTAAAAAAATATTTTTTGAATATAATTTGAAAACAACAACAACAACAACAACTGGAAGAAAACAAAAAAATGTCCAGGAATGATAAAGGGCTATCTTTAATTATATTTACCTTTTGCCACTTTTTATGAAGTGGGCATAATTCATCAGAGAAACCAAGAGTTATATTACTACCAAGAAAATAAAACATAATATTAGGTAGCAAGTCTAAATGATTTGTATGTAGATTTTTTTCTTAATTTATTAGGGTGACATTGATTGATAGCAAGTGCATTGTTTCCAGGTGTACAATTCTACATTACGTTGTCTATACATTGTATTATGTGCACACCACCCAGAATCAGCTTTCTTTCCATCACCATATATTTGATATCCCCTCCTATGTCACCCCCCCACACTGCTCTTCCACCCCCTTCCCCCACCCTCAGGTAACCACAAACTATGGACTGTGTCCATGAGTTTTTGCTGCTTTTTTAATTTCAGTTTTATATTCCACCTAAAAGTGAGGTCATATGTTTCTAGAAAACTGAAAGAATTAAGAAACATATGTAGGTATTTGTTGCAATGTCAAGTTCTCCGTTTTCAATTTGTGAGCTTTGGTTGTATAGTCCAGACAGGAAAATGAATCCAAATATATATTTTAGTTTTTGGTTTGTGGTAAATATTGTCATGAAAATGATAACTAACAAAACACAAATTAAAACCTTACATAATTTCACCAAACATTTTGGTATATTTAGCATATTTTGGCACATAAACTTTTGGCAAATTTCTTTATTTTGCTCATACACATATACATATACAATTATATACACACACGTATTTGTGCTTTGTTCTTTTCACATACCATTATATCATTTAAATTCTATAAGGAAATATACAAAAATTTGTTTTGAAAGTACATTATTTTTGTTTGTTGCCTATTGATTTAATGGTAAAGTAAATTTTATTTTAGTGAGAAATCTTATACTAATCAGTGCTATACATCTATTTCATAACATTTAGTAGATGATACAAATTATTTTTAAGCTTACTTTTTATTAAATTTTGTTGGGGTAGCATTTGTTAGCAGAATTCAATATAGGCTTCAAGTATACAATTCTGTAATATATCATCTATGTGTTGTGTTGTGTGCTCACCACCCAGAGTCAATTCTCCTTCAGTCACCATATATTTGAGCCCCTCCCTCCGCCATCACCTTCCCCTCTCCTTGCCTCCACTAAACTATTGTTTGAGTCAATGAGTGTTTTTTGGTTTGTTTGTTTTTTTGTCTTTTTCCTTTGTTACTTTCAGTTTTATATCTCACATATGAATAAAGCTATATGATTCTTGACTTTTTCTGTCTGACATCATTTGTTTAGCTTAATAATCTCAATTCATCCATGTTGTTGAAAGTGGCAGTATTTCATCTATTCTTATGGTGCAGTAATATTCCATTGTGTAGATAGATGTACCACATCTTCTTTATCCAGTCGTCTATCAGAGGACACTTTGGTTGTTTCTATTTCTTGGACATCGTGAATAATGCTGCAGTGAACTTCAAGATACATATATTATCATGTATGAAAATTTTCAGATGTTTTTGGACAGATATCTGTCCAAAGGGATTGCTTGGTCATATGGTAACTGTAATCTTAATTATTTTGAGGAAACTCCATACTGTTTTCCATAATAGCTATACCAATGTACGTTACCACCAGCAGTGTATGAAGGTTCTGTTTTCTCCACAGCCTCTCCTACATTTATTACTGCTTCTCTTATTGTTGATAGCCATTCTAAAATGTATGAGACAATATAACATTGTGGTTTTGATTTGCATTTCTCTAATATCTTGTGAAATTGAGCATTTTTTTCATATATCTGTTGGCCATTTGTGAGTCTTCTTGGCAGAAGTGTCTGTTCAGGTCCTTGGCTCATTTTGTATTGAGATTGTTTTTTTGTTGTTGAGTTGATTGAGTTCTATATATATTCACACACTTTGGATATTAGCCCTTTATTGAAGGTATAGTTTACAAATACCTTTTCCCATTTGCTTGGTTACCTCTTTGTTATGTTGATTTCTTTTGCTGTGTGGAAGCTTTTTAGGTTAATATAGTGCCATTAATTTATTTTTGCTTTTACAGCCTTGCCTTTGAGGTCAAATTCATAAATTCCTCCTTGAAGCCAAGGGTTCTATAAGTATAGTATCCATGCTTTCTTCTATGTACTTCATTTTTTCAGGTCTTATATGTATACCTTTGATTCATTTTGACTTAATTTTGGTATATGGTAACAAATCATAGTCTAGATTCATTCTGTTGCAGGTTGCTTTCCAATTTTTCCTGCACAATTTATTTATGAGGCTTTCTTTTCTCTATTGCATGTTTTTGGCTCTTTTTCCAAAAATTATCTGCTTACATACATGTGGATTTATGTCTTGATTTTCAATTCTGTTCCATTGGCCTGTGTACCTATTTTTCTGCCAGACCATGCTATTTTGACTATCGTTGCTTTGTAGTATGAATTGAAGTCAAGAAGTATGATGCCTTTACCTTTATTTTTGCCTCCCATAGGATTGCTTTGGCTATTAGGGGTATTTTGTGATTCCACACAAACCAGATGATTTTTTTTTTATTTATTGAAAAAGTGTCATTGGGATTTTATGAGGACAGTATTAAATTTGTACATTACTTCAAATAATAGTGCCATTTTCACTATGTTGATTATTTAAATCCATGAACAAGAAACACCTTTCCATTACTTTGTATCTTCTTCAATTTCTTTTAATAGTGGCTTATAATTTTCAGTGTATACATTCTTCACATTCTTTAAGTTTATTCCTTTTGTTGCAATTGCCAAAGGTGGTGTTTTTGTTTGTTTGTTTCTTTTTTTGAAGTGTCATTGTTGTATTACAGAAATGCAGTGAATTTTTGTATGCTAATTTTGTATCCTGCAACTTTACTGCATTTGTTTATTTTTTCTACAAGTTTTATGGAGTCTTGAATTTTCTAGATAAAGAATCATATCATCTGCAAAAGGTGACAATCTAACTTCTTCCCATTTGAATGCCTTTTACTTTTTTATCTTACCTGATTGCTCTAGCTAGGACTTCCAATACTATGTTGAATAACAGTGGTGACCAGGGATATTCCTGTCTTATTTCTGATTTTATAAAAGGTTTTCAGTGTTTTACCATTCATAGACTGACCAGACATATCATTTTAAATTGGACAGAAAACAATGTTAATGTCCTGTTTCAAATGGTATCTATGGTCAGAAATGGTACATCTCTTTGTATGCCAGAATAGTTCATTCAGCAGTTGAGTGCTTTCCTTGCAAATGTGAGGTCTTTGGTTCAATTCCTGGCTGGGGCCTGTGCAAACCTATATGCTGAGCTGTGGAGCCACTAGTAACTGCCAGGATGGCATGGTGGTGAATGTGCTCACCTCCCATGAGGGAAACCCCCAGTTTGGTTTCCACCCTGCGCAGCCACACATCCACCTGTGTGGAATGAAACCATGTCACAACTAGTAATGTACAACAATGGAGAGTACTCTGGGACCTCCCTCCTTCTCTCTCTGTCTCCTTCTTTCAAACAATAAAATAAATCTTTCTAAAATCTTAGAATTGTCAACCTCTTTTCAGTCAAGAAAACTGTTTTGGTTAAATAGTAACCCACATATTAAAAACTGCAACTCATCATCTTAAAGAGCTTAATATCTTTTCTTCAATTTGTGATTATAGACAAAGGTCCCAGACAACTTCAGACATACTTTACCAAACTAATCAAAACAAAACAAAACAGGATTTTAATAGTGCAATAGTAATCTAAGTCAGTTTCATATCAATGGTTCAAATTTCCATTCGTTTGTGTGGCAATCTGTTATGTTTTCCCTATTCCTGTAGTTATTTCAAAAGCAGATCCAGAAATTCCTATGCCACCCCTCATCTATACTAACGCCATCCTTTCTGCTATAAAATTGTCATGAAATATGCTTGTTGTGTCTCACTTGTGTCCTTATGCAATGCACACTGTAAAGTTGAAGTACCATCTCTAGGGCCACTGAAGTCTGGGTCATAAGTTCAGTTATTTCTGAGAAACCTACATAAATCTTCTAATGGGTGAATTCCTGAAATTATTATGCCATTTCCAGAGTTATTATTGGTTTATTGCCAATATACACCTGCCAATGCTACCTTAACTTTTCACACCCTTCTAGGTTACTCTTTGGAATAGAGAAATTCAATAGCCTATTTTATTCCTGATGCTGTCCTCTGCTTATCTCATGTATGTTCTAATTTATAACTCAGTTTTTAATAATGTGTACGGATGTGTCAATGTCATCTTCTCTCCCTGTATCTCAAGTATATGTCTATAGTTCTGAGTCAGAGGATAATCTAAGAGAAAGGCTGTAAACTACAGTCATAATAAGCTTTCCTTTCATAAACTATAGTCTTATCCTAAGTCAGTTTTCCTTAAGATAAGCCAAGTTAACCTTAAAGCTTCCTTGGGGATAAACCTTTCCCAGAAGCTCCCACAGTCCTAATGATGAAAGATACCTGATGGTGGTATCCTATGAACCCTCCAGACATGCTCATGTGTATTTTATTCCTCAGACAAATATGGCTCAGAATGTCAAACCAAAATCTGTACTAATCTATAGTTATTATATGAATTTCAATTTGTAATCAGACTTTCACGGAACCTCCTTGAAATCCTCCAATTCATATCAAAGTCCTACATTACCAAAAGGCCTTTTAATTACTGGCAAAATTACTTATGTATAATTTTCTTTTCTAAGCTTCTTCCTACTCCCCTTATATATGGCTTTTAAATACTGTATAGAACATTAACCAAATAACATGTATACTTTTACTAAAGAGTTAGTGGTGGGATTTATTTGATTCAGTAAAATATATTATAAACATGCTTTTAAAAAACTATTTTAGAACCTACCTTCTATTCTTTAAACTTTTTCTCAGTCTACCTCAGTGAAGGATGCCATCTTCTGGCAATGGCTTATGTATAATTACACCATCTTTCACTCTCAATTTTTACTCTCTTCTATATTTTAAACTTCTCCTTTCACCTTGGGGGGGGGGGTTCAATTTCTTAACTATTATGAAGACAAATGTATTTCTTATTAAGAATGATTTGGTATCAGTTATCATACAGACCCTCAATGCCCTATATTTTTCTCAAGTATTATGATGTTATTTATCCAAACAAAAATGGTTTCGTCCCTCATTCAGTTTTTAATACTCACTCTGTTAGAGATATTTACTTAGTTTAATGTCAGCTAAGATAGTCTAATATTATATATCACAGTTACATAAAAAGAGAACTATAAATATTAGAAGAAAGGATTATTGAATCCATTATGGTCTAGAAATCACACACACCAGCACACACATACACATATGTGTTTTTCTTACAGGGGTTTTATTTTTGTAAATATGTTAAGGTATAGAAAGACATATTAAGTAGCATCATTTTCCTCTGGTCGTTAAAATATTCCGTTACAGGGTATCTGGTGATACAGAAAAGTGACATGCGGGGGAAATAGTTAATCTTATGGCAAAAATATGAGAAAGCAGTTAAAGAATCCTTTCCTATCTATTAAAAACTGGTTGCCATGGTGTCCTTTACTCCCAAAAGAAATGCAATAAAATAAAAGGTATCAGAATATTTGGAAGAACCACGGTTTTGAATTATTCACAAGCTTTGCCTTTTCTCTCTTTTATGAAAGTTTTTAAAGGACTTTCTTTTAGTACTTGCAGATATTTTTCTGCGGTAAAGTTTCTAATTCTCAATGTTAAATAGTTAATAATAACTGAACTTTTCTTTTTAGGACAACGCAACCAACTTTATTCATACAATCCACTTTCTAAAAGTGTTCTGGCTTTGCCTGGGGTAGCTGCTAACCGAGTTTCGTATGCATTTTTCTAAAGAAAAAACATTTTATTTCAAACATTCTAAAATAATTAGCTAGAATATTAATCTTCTATCGGACTGAGATGAGCTGCTTGCTGGGTAATAAAACAACAGAAAATAAACAACATAAAGTAAAGCACCTCCTCATCACAGAACTAAGAGAAAGAAGAAAATAATAGGTCCATGGTTCCATGATTTCATGAGGGAAGATAGACCTAAAAAATAGTAAGGCTTATATGGGAAATAGTATTAGGCTTTTATACAACACATCCCAGTCAACACTGAATCCTGTATGGGCAGATCTATTAGAAATTTTATAAATCAATAATTATGAGAAAATATAATTTAGATTGAAATGCATTTTTTAAAGGATACCTTTTCCAGGAAAAAAAATAAAGCATGAATGAAAGAGATTTTACACACCGAGGTCAAAATGGCACAAATGTTAAAAGCATTTTCTCCCTCCGAGACTACAATTTCTGAGCATACAGTGGGGCCCTGAGGAGGCTCTGACTTCACACCAGCAATAAAACAAGATAGTTGTGAGATAACGGAAAGCAGAATCTATGTGGTGGTAGAAGGAAGGCCTGTTTATATTGGTCACTCTGAATCTGTAGATTCCAAAACTTTACTTTTGCTAAATAGACATTTGTCTCCCAGGTGGTCTTCAGTTCATATTGCATTGAAAGAAAGAGAACCTACCCAAGGTAAATAAAGTAAGAGGATGTATTCTAAAACCACAGGAGGATCATCATACAGAATCCAAGTAAGTGCATTCATTCCTACAGTATAGAGAATATGGTAAAAAATATCATATGTTGTCAAATATGTACTAGACATACTGAGTGATCACTTTGTAAGTTTTATGTTACAAAGTGTTTCATCACTATGTTATACACCTAAAACCAATAAAATATTTTATGTCAACTCTAATTGAAAAGTTAAGAAAAAAACAACATTTTGATTTCTTGGGAACCAGAGTCCACTGCAGAGTTCACTCTCTGCTACACTTGAGCAGAGGCCCTATGTGGCAATTTTAACCTCAGATTTACAGTAATTCCAAGATTATATTAGTTAGTCACAGACTTTTCTGGATCCACATTTCTGACAGAGATCATCTAATTAGCCCTGGATGCATCAAAGTTCTATTTGTGGTCCTATCAGCTGTGAATGTAGCTGTGGTCAAGAAGGAGGCAAAAAGAGAAAACATTCTAGAAGCAAGCAGAAGGCAGGGATGGGTGGGATAAACATTTTTCAGCAAAGTTCATCTAAAACATCAGAATTCCCTACCAGGTTGCAGAATAAAATCTTTTGTTGTTGTTGTTGTTGTTGATAAGTGCTTCTGAGGTGAGAAGTAGGGGGCTTGAGATGGCTTGATAAAAAAATCTTGACAGAGAAACTCAGTATCTCTTCATCTCTGAGCATAGGGGTCCATCTAAGAACAAAGACATGGAGACCTTTGGTGCCTGTTTCAGAGGGGGAAATTAGGTACCTCGTTCTACCCTAATAGTCTGGTTCTCAGAATTTAACATCTTCCATGTATTTTCATTTAACAAAACTGGTGTCTATGCTAGCCTACAGACATGCAGAAAATAATTTGCTGCTCTCACATTTTTCAAAATACCATCGTCTTCCCCTGCAGCGCTGACAGCTCCGGCTGCCTCAGAGAAACTAGTTAGGGACTCAAACCTCTGAAAGTTCCATACATTGTGATGACATTTGACCTTGTTCTCATCACCTGGAGATAGCTTAAAGGAATTCCCCAACCATTTGTCTTACATGCACACTAGTGTTGCTAGAATGGTATTCATGGACTTTGAAGATGATAACTAAATCTAGGTTCCATATGCCAAATATAGCCTGGTGCCAGCTGGTTGTAAATCTGTTCTCATCTCTCTGAGGGAGATCTTTTTAAAATTCATGACTTAAAATAATTCCATGTACACTGCAAGGATGTGTATTCATACACAGTTGTACTAAAAGAAAATCACTGTATTTATTTCTCTAATCTAAATGATATTATTTTAAAAAGAAATGAAAATTAGCATGATGATATATTTTTTGCAAGAATATCTCTAGTTCCCATTCCTGAGCTTTCATTGGACTTCTTGAACTCAAACCGAGGTCCAAGAGGGATTAGACAGGTGGTATGTAAAAGAAAACATGTCATGCTTTTTCCAGAATTGTTCATCTGTTCTAAATCCAAGAGAACTGGCCTCAGCTTGTTTGAACAATATCCTTTTAGCTGAGTTTTCTCCTAGGAGATTTTATTGTATTATAGGTAAAATATGAAGGAAGCATGTTACTAAAATAAAATCTCTGTTAGATATTGAGACATATGCTGCTTTCAGAACTCCCCCTCAAAGTCTAAGCCACAAGGAGATAGACATTCTCGTGTCCCTCATATCAGGAAACCGGGAGTCTGTCTCTCTCTTTTTTGCCAGAAAAAAAAATGTCACTGACTGATGGCACAGTATCAGAAATAATACATGCCTTGAGGATAAGGGGGTGCCCAGTTATAGCAGCCACAACGCCTGTAGTGAGGCACAATTATTAGAGGGAACAGAGAAGCTAAGAATAAGGAGCATGTGGGCCTAGAAGCGATCTGCCAAAGCTAGAAAAATGAATACAAATCACAGGGCGCCAATACACTGTAACTGACACTGTGAGACTGAACACACTGAGTGGGAAAAGGATGTCGCAGTATCCTGAGTCCTGCTTTAATAGAATCAAGAATAGATGACAACAATTTTGGAAAAATAAATTACTTCCAAAATTTATTTAAAATCCCACATAACATGAAAGAAAAATAAAACAATAATAGTCAATAGGAAGCTTTTATTAACAATTTGGATCAGTTAAGAATAATCTTGTATAGAAGCAGTCAATATATTATTCTACTATTATATCTCTAAGGTTTCCTCTAGCTCTAAACTTTAAAAACTACCCCACGAAATCTCATTTTCAGCCACTTAATGAATTGTTTGAAATTCCGTCAATGTGAGATTCGATGTGGTCAGTCAGTCATTTAGGTAAAATGACATTAATAAAAACAGTAGAATTTTTAATAAATTATAATGTATTTAAACATTTGGAGGTGGATTTTGTAGGCTAATAGACAAATTATTAGATTTAAATACTCTATCAGGCTTGCAGTTTGGATACTATATTTCAACTGTTATTTTTATCACTTTATTATAAAATCCCAATTAACACTAATGACTAAATAACTTTTGATCATAGTGTGTATATTTATACTGACTGTAAAATTGATTTTAATCTCTAATCATTGGGAACATTGCCATTCCCCAGACCCAAGTAAAACAGGTGTTTTTAAAATGCAGAATAATAACCGCATCCCAACAATATATAGTTCATGAATGTTTTCCAATGAAATAAAAGATGCTTATGAGTAGACATATTTCCAAAGATAATCTCATTCTTCTCTTCTTTTCTACAATAAAGAACATCAGGTACTCTCTCGTCTGTACTGCAAATGTTCGAAGAGAGAAAATATTTCAAATAAAGCAAATGTGGTTTATGGCTAACGATAATTAGTACTAATGAGAGTCGAGTCTCTTACCAGGATTGTCCTACATATAGTCTTTAAGCTTGTTAGATAGGTGTCTACTATTCTTTTTTTTTTTTTAAGTGTTTTTGACAGAGAGAGAGATACAGAGACAAAGAGAAGGGGGAGGGCCCAGAACAGTCTTCATAGTTGCACATCATTGTTTTTCCACATAATTTCATTCCACAGGTGGTCGCAGGGCTGCACAGGGCAGGAACTGGGCCAGGGTCTTGCCCTGGTGAGAACTGAACTGGGAGCACTCCCCAGTTCAGCATATGGGCCTCACAGGCCAGGGCCAGGATTTGATCCTCAGTCCCTGGGCCTGCAAAGTGAGTGCTTAACCCACTGAGCTATCCCGGCTTCCCCTACTATTCTTAATTTGTAGAATATTATGGTCAAGGAATTAAAGAGTTTTAACAAATACAACACATAACAACTAATATAACTCAGTTAATAAGTAGAAAAATTAAGCTTCAAAACGTGTCTGTTGGAGGATGCCAGGATAGCTGAGCAGGCTGAGTGCTTGCATTGCAACCATGAGGACCAGGGATCAAATCCTGGACTCAACCTGTGCAAACCCATGTGCTGAACTGCAGCACAATGGGTAGCTGATGAGATGGCAGTGAAAGTTCTCATCTCCCTTGTGGAATGCCTCTGGTTAAGTTCCCATCCTATGTAGTCCCACATCCACCTGTGTGAAATGAAACCATGTTACAACTAATTATGTACAACTATGGAGACTGCTCTGGGTCCTCCCTATCTCTCTTCTCTCAAGCAATAACGTAAATAATGTAAAAAAGTCTATTGTCTCCATGTGCCATCCCATGATCAACACAATTTGAAACTGTGAAATACTGCTTTCTAGAAAATATAAGATGAACATTTATTTGATCATAAGAGGTTAAGTTTAAGCTCTAATATTTACTTATAAATACCTCTGACAAGTCTCTAAGCTATGTATTAGTTTTCTTGTTTTCCAGGTTAGATCTTAACCTTTAAATGTACCTGATATATTTCACACCTATTAAATACTTCAGTGATGTTGTTAATATATGAGGGCTGTCTGGGGAAAAAATCTAGTTGTATATGCCTTTATTTTTCATATTACATGACTGGATACTTTCTGGACAGCCCCAGTATGTAGTACTGGATGAAATCCAGACACAAGATAACAAAATAAGAAGGAAGAATGGGCACCGTGATAGCTTGGGGACTTTTTGCTAGCTGTGCGATTGCCTCCTCATTTTATTGTCTTTGATTCTGAGAATCAAAGATATGTTTCACTCATTGCAGACAAATCTGAGGCTACATATGATGCTGTGTTGATATGCTGCAGTTATTAAAACATCTCTGGACAAAAGAGAAAAAATACTGTTTCTTATATCTGCAGGAAAGGAGAAAAATCAGAGTTCAAACTCTAGCTACACCTCTTAATGATAACACAACTTTTGATTAAACACTCTGCATTATTTTTTCTGTGAATTAGAGATAGCTCCAATAACAACTAGGTTAGCTATAATGTATACAAGGGCTGTCTGGGAAGTATTCAGCCATGTAATATAAAAAACAGAAGCATTAATTGCTGGATTTTTTTTCCAGACAGCCGCTGCAAATCATTTAGCACAGTGCTTGGTTATTTTGTAACAAAGACTAATAAGTGGTAGCTAAAAGTGACTTTGCCATTGCTATTTATATTTTAAAATTTCCATTAGTTAGAATATTTCATTGTATTACTAAGCAAAAGCTTCTTGAATAAAAATAAATAAATAAATAAATAAATATTCATCAGCTTTTATCTAGGTTAACCTTTTTAAAGGTATTTAGAAATTCAAGATTCAATTCTAGGCGGGGAAGTAAAGAATGAAAGCACTCTTCAAAGATCTTGAGTTACCAACAACATTCTGTATAAAATGTTTATCTCTGTTTTGGAATAAATGTCATAATAAATTTTAACATCTAATATATAATATATGTAGGAAATATATATATATATATATATATAGGAAATATATATGTGTATATATATATGTATATATATATTCCATGTTTGTATAATTAATGAGTGTAGTACCGATGGAGAGTTATTCATTTCAGAGAAAATGAGTAGATTATTGCATACATACAAGGAGGGACTAAAAAAAGACAAACCCATAATTTATTTATAAAACCTTGGGTATTTATTCTTACACGTTTAAACTTCAGTCACCTTCAAAGTACTCTCCCTTTGAAGCAACACACCTATCGAGACGCTTTTTCAGCTGCTCAAAATGGTTTTTGAAATCATCAATTTTGATGAATTTTAGTGCTTCTGCCATTTTTTGTTTCACTTCTTCCACCTTGGCAAAGCTTTATTTTTTTGAGGCCTTTTTTCATTGGGGAAATAGAAAAATATTTGCTTCGGGCAAAATCAGATGAATAGGGAGTGGGGCCCAGGAGTCATTGCTGTTTTTGGTCAGAAATTGCTGAACACTCAGTGTGGTGTGGGCAGGACTGTTGTCACACAGTGGACGAACCAGTCATTTGTTTGCCACAACCAGGATGATTTTCCCACAAATTGTAAAAAACCCATCTCAAAACTTCCAGATAAGTATGTTGGTTGACACTTGACCCATAGGAACAAACTCTGAGTGCACAGTCCCTTCCATATCAAAGAAAGATAATTCCAGTCATTTGCAGTGCCCCCCCACCCATGTGTGTGTGTGTGTGTGTGTGTGTGTGTGTGTGTATGTGTACACACACATATATATACATAGCTGCCAGGAGGCTTCTTGGTCTGCAGGGATTCGGACAGGAAAACTTGTGTATATTCCCTGGGATCTCTTATGCTCTGATAGGCTGTCCTAGAGGTTTTTGTTATTGTTTTGTTGTTTTGTTTTTTTACCTGAGCACTTAGGCTTTCAAATAGCTCTAAGAAAGAGAGCTCCAATGTGCAAGTATTTATCAAATCTCTACTTAGGTCACATTTGCTAATGTCCCATTGGATAAAGCAACACAATGGCAAAGCCCAAATTTGAAAGGTGGAGAACTAGAGTTTATTTTTAATGGGAGGAGTGGTAAAGTGGTATTAGAGCTACACCCAAAGGGATGAAAGAATTTTGTGGTAATTTTTATATTCTATGACACTAACTGAACTTGCTCAAATTATTTAGCTGAATTATGCTGTATTTATTATCAATTTTGAGACTTTGATATAAGAGTTAACTGAAAAAACAGACTACAGAAACTTGTACACAGATGTAAAGGCATGTCTTAGGTAATGACAAATTAATTAGAATCTAGGAACAGTGGTAAATGAAGTGTATATTGATTGATGATAAATATTGTGAAAGAAACAAGTTATTAAAATATGTGGTTTCTGAGTCACTTTATCTTCATTATTTTACCTTATGTATATGTTCTTCCCCTTCAAACGTTTTCCTTAGGACACATGTTTTTGTATAGAGAATACTGAGTATATCTAATATATTGTGGTAAAGATCAAACTTATTTTGTAAAAATTAATTATTCATTAAATCATTCTTTCAAATGACCTTTGGTACCAAAAGTGACTCCTAGACTCTAGGAGCTCACAATTGCGGGAAAAAATAAGTATAGAAACAAGTATTTGTAATAAAGCCTGATGTTCTTTTTCATCTGAATAAAGGGAAGAAAGTCTGTGTTTGTAGAATTAATGAGTATAGTGTGGGTAAAAAGAGTCATTCATTTCAGAGAAAATAGGTCAACTATTGCATATCCACTCATAAGATAGCAGAATGGTTAGGGGATAGGAGAGCAATCAGGGGCACATCAGCTGGGTTCTTGAGAAAGGTAATTTTTCAGGTCATATTTCCATCAATGAAGAATTTTATTATTAACAAGAATGATTCTTGTACCTCCAGGAAAAAAAAAGTAAGTTGATTACTAAGGAAAAGTTGTAAAGGTAAATATTAACATGGAACAGAGTGGCAATAATATTAAAAAAAATTTAGATGACTAGATGAACAGATTACCAAACCTGAAGGGAAAACCAACAACAACAACAAAGAAAAGAATCAGAACTCTATGAGTAAAGTTGTAGAAAATAATCATGGAGTCCAGAAAAAGGAACAGAATAAAAAAGGAATGATGATCAAGCACTAGTTAACCTTTCAATATTTGCAGATGTAAGCTACAAATGAGGCTGAAGATATAGCTAAATTATAAGAAATTTTGCTTGAACCTATAATTTGTTTAAGTTAAGGTTAAAAATGTGTTGTCCATCTAAATTTATTACATGTGCTAGATTATGTGGATTAGGGTTGAAGAAATGCTATGAAGCAGAAGAGTAGTAGTATAAATTCAATAGGAGAAATATTTCCACTTGCCATCTTTAGCCATTTCCCTGAGAATGTAATTAAAAAGTGATCAATGAAACAAGAAATCCAGCAGATTGTAGAGTGTCACTCTTAGCACCATTTTGATGTGAAATAATGTGGACTTGTTTGGCGATTGATAGATTTAAATAGGCTGTAATACACTCTACACTGCATGCATTCTTGGTTAAAAGGAGATTAAAAATATGTATACCTTCTACCAAAACCAAAAATAAAATTATTTCTAACAAATTTGAATATATTGGACATCCTTAAATAGTTCCCCAGTATGACAGCTAATGCTTTTCTTTTCCCCATTAAAATACTGTGCAAGGCAGCAAATTTCTGTGATGCACATTTTGGTTCTAAATATATTTGCTCTGTAACTTAGAGAAGTACTCTGCTTGCTGCTTTACAGTCACTGACAAAATTGTTTCCTTTGGAGTAATACTGTTTTATTGGTGTATTAAAAATGTGGTGCATGCTAATGTGGAGAATTTAGTCTGTCAGTTTAAATCAGTAGTGATCTACAGAATTGAGTGAGGTCAAGCACTGTTCGGGATACCTCTACAACAATGCATAATGTCACACTAAGTACTTACAGAGTGTTGTTAGCCAAAGAAAACCTCATGGGGAGAAGGGAAATTTGTTAAAGATATCACAAGGAAAACTCTATAGGCAGATATTTAAAGACATTGCACTAGAACTTAGAGCTAATGCAGCAGGAGATGGAAAATCGGTACAATAAACAGTACCAAGTGGTTTCATGATATGCTCACTTTTCCTTAGAAAGACTTTCATCTTATAAAGATGGGGAAAACCAGCACTTTGACTAAAGAAGTTAATCTGAATAAGTAAATGTGTCTTACATTCTCTGACAGCAATCAGAAATACCGCTATCATTTCACGTTCCTAAAAAAGAAAAACAAAAAAGAATATCATGGAAGAGATTGTGTGTGTGTATGTGTGTAGAGAGGGGGTACAAAATGAGATCAGACAAATTTATAATTTTTCAAACACTTTTTTTTCTTGACAGTGAGAGAAAGAGAGATACAGAGATAGAGACAGAGAATGGGGAGGGCCCAGAACAGACTCCATAGTTGCACATCTTTGGTTTTTCCATATAGTTTCATTCCACAAGTGGGCACGGGGCTGCACCAGACAGGAACTGGGCTGGAGTCTCACCCATGTGAGAACCGAACTGGGGGCACTCCCCAGTTCAGCATATGGGTCTGTATGGGCCAGGGCCGGGAATCGATCCTCAGTCCCCCAGGCTGTAAAGTGAGCGCTTAACACACTGAGCCATCCCAGCTTCCCCTCAAACACTTTTTAAGTGAATGAAATTTGCTACATCAGTTAGAATTTTTGGGGTCATCAGTGTACTCATTATCATGTATTTAAACAAATATTTAATTGTGACATGTACTGTGCCACAAACTAGGTATACAGTGCAGACAACAAAACAAAATAAAAATGACAAAAACAAAAACATAAAACAAACTAGAAAACAGATACAGCTTTTGTCTCTGCCCTCACGGAACGTAGTACAAGTTTATATTCTGTTGAGGGACTGCTGCTGGAATATACCTAGATGTGAGAAAGCAAAAGTATCTATTTATTATACATGGAAACAGAAAGGTCATATGAATAATGAATAATGGATGGCTCGTTGGATGAGAGGACACAACAAAGGCAGCTGTGGTGAGTTACAGACACTCATGTGGTCAACGTTGTCTTGGTTGTACCTCAGAAGCCAGTATCCTCTACTCTTTTCTCCAGTGTGGATCTACTTCTCTCTGTTGGCATTCCACCAATTCTCCAGCTTTGCCTCTGATTCTGATGACCTCTGTGTCTACAATATATTTTAAATTCCACAAAAGCAAAACAAATTTGATTTAGTTATGTACCAACTGGACTAATCAGAACTTTTATTTCTTAGCAACAGTATCCACTCTAAATATTTTAGTTTAAAAATTATTAGGCAACTCACAGAATATACAGGAGGGAACTGAGAATCAGATGTATAGTACAGAAGATAGAAACAATGTCTAAATTACCTGCCCAGGACTAATTTAGTAGAGGACACGAGGATCTCAAGGGTTACCACATGGTCTGAACCCTGAATGATTCTCTGAGTACAGCCACCTTTGGAGGCAGAAGTATCTAACAGTTCCCTCAACAGAATGGATTCTCTACCACCCATATTTCTTCATGAAATTTCCTAACCATAACGAGGGTTTTTCAATCTGGCCAGACTAAATATTGACTATAATATCCACTTGTATTTTTTCAAATCAAAAACACCTATTGGACGAGGTTTTGGTGTCAGACAACTTACAGGTTCCTGTACTTCAAAAAACCTATTGATTTAATTGTTTTGTTTTTTCAACCATTACTTCATTCAATTATTAGACATATAGGAAGCAGAGTCTAATGAAACAAAAAAATATGCAGACATTTATCTGTGACTTTATATGGGGGAAAAAATAGCTGTGGATAGTGAGAATTTCTTGAATTTAATTACAATTTAATGGGTTTAAATGCCTCATCTTATACCATGGTTGTGAAACTGTAAGCATAATAACTTTAAAAGATATATTCTGTTATATTGCAAAAAAAGACACATAGCAATTTGTGGAAAATGCAATGATAGAAAAATAAAAAAAAGAAATTATAGGAAAACATTAAGTTGTGGAAACAAACTAAGCTCCTAAGCAATATTAAATTAGAAAACAATTGCCTTTATATATTGGCAAGTCATAAACCAAAACAAAACAATGTTGACTGTACAATATAAGTACAATTACTTTTAAAACCCAAAGAAATGACAAAAAATAATTTATAAAAGAATAATTGCAAGATAAGTAAAAAATAGTACAACAAAAAGTTATGTAACTAGAGTAAAAGTGTTCTACAATCATTCTTATATTATTTTTCACTGTAAATTTTAGGATTTGCCAAAGCACAATTCCATTAAAAAACATTCCAAAGATCAATTTATATAGTCTATATATGCAGTTATCTGATCTTCTGCCTTCAGATAAAAATAGATTTTAAATATTATGTAACGCCATCTTGAAAAAGGAATGTCTCTCAAGGTTATTTATCACAATCACAGGAAACACAGTGTGTTTTGAAAACACATATTTAATACTCATATTGTAAAAATCACAACTATACAAAATAAAGATTGACAAAT
Source organism: Craseonycteris thonglongyai (assembly GCA_004027555.1). Lineage (NCBI taxonomy): Eukaryota > Metazoa > Chordata > Mammalia > Chiroptera > Craseonycteridae > Craseonycteris > Craseonycteris thonglongyai. Next base: position 30,171 of record PVKE010007084.1, on the reverse strand, counting down.
CTTTCTGATCCTTTTAGCACTATACAGATTAAAGTCAGCATTGTAGAGTACAGAAAACACTACTAGAGAGAAAATAATGGACTGCACCTCATCCCAGATCAAAGTCTATAACTATGAGCCTTCTCAGTTATTTGTTAGGTACTAATCAGAAGTGATTTTGAATTACACGCAATGGCAGTTATTTGGAACACATATTTTCTGTGTTGCTAAATGGTCTTTCAACCTGAGATCAATATAGGTTTGCTAGCTAAGTAAGATAAGAAGTGATTTTTACATTTAATTCACCATCATATAAAAACTTACTACTCACCCTCTATTTCTAATCCTTACCTCATCTAATTCTGTTAAAAGTAAGCTCTTCCTGTCATAGCTAGAAGATGATGAGTAAGGATAATGGATGTCATATTCCAAAGGTTCACCATAAAGATATTTCAAATTAGGTGACTAAAAAGGAGTTAGTTGCTTCTTAAGTCAATCATGTAGAGGGTATAAAATAGTCAAGTGAGTGAATATGCTAGAGGATAAATGGCAGATGGCTATGAAGGGAGAAAAGATTTTTATCTGTCATTACCTCAGACTTTGGGATGAAACTTAGAATCATTGGCTTTATGGGAGTAAAGAGTGTATTTGTATATCCACCTAAAAATTCAAACAATGTGATATAGATAAGTCAGCTGCAGATAGATGTGCCAGGGGCCATCCTGGGGGCAAAGAATATATTGGTGGTTATTAGGAGGCATAATGTGGCCAAGAATGAGGATAGCTTGCTGAAGTGGCTTTCATTTGTCCTATAGAATGGGGTCCCTTAGATGAATAAAACGACCTTGAAAGAGGGAAACAGTGCTACCCATGGGTTCCTGCATTGAGCAAGAAAAGTAAGGTTCCAACCAAGGAGAGATGAACATATTATCATAAAAATACTACTAATAAAAACCGCCAGTTAACAAGGCTAGAATTCAAAACAAGAACAAACAAAAATAGAAGATACCTCAAAAATACTTATGAGAGAACGAGTTCATTTTCAGATATGTGCCAGGTCAAAGATTCTAAAGTCAGCACAGTTAGCATGATTTTGATCAGACTGAACTCTTTTTCCTCTCCTATCCATAGTAGGGGTGGAGGAAGTGATGTGGTGTTAAAGAAGGAAAAGCCAATCAAGTCCTCTTCACACGACAGGGTGTCTTGCTTTTGACCACAGAAGTTATTTAAAAGGAGAGGGAATAAAAGTTTTATATTTGAATAAAAATGAAGCATTGATGATTATACAGGTCTGGACATTTCTAATTTTTTTAATATTAGACTATATTGTCTGACTTAAAGAATTATAGGACTTCTGAATTACCTAACAGTGAGCATAAACATTATAACAACTATAAGAATTTGCATCTAAGGCTAGCAGAAGAATAGGCCCACTAGAGAAAAAAAAAATTGTCAAGAGAAGCTAAAATTAAAAATACAGTTTCATTTTTATTGCATCCTACAAGTAATGCTTGTTCATGTGTGTCTGTGAGAATCTAAAACTTAAAAAAACATCTTAGAGTCAAAAAATTTACACTAAATTTATTTAAATGTTGAAATTGTTTTCCTATGAGATGCTAAAGCCATTCTAGTTTCATTAATTGAAAAAATAAATTAGTAATTTAAAAAAAAAAGAATCTTCACAGAGGATTTACATCATGACTTGAAGAACTTTTAGCAACCATGATAAATATGAATAAGAAAAAAAGGATATTCTTTCACATTTGTTTACCATACTACAACAGACTAGCAGTTTATTCTCATGAAATCCTGGACATCTGTACTTGTTTCAGAATATCACCTCTACAACACACAGATAAGTGCACTTCCATTGCTTATACGCATTGTAAAACTATTTGTGTCACACTTGAGGTTAGGAAATGTATGTGAAAGATTAAACTTAGAATGATAATAATAACTAAAAATATAAAAATGTTTTGCTTTTAATATGTGTTCCCGTAGAGCTCTCTTTCTAGATATCACACCTAAATCCAACAACACATTTAAACATTTCTACCTTAGTTAAAGAGGGCCCAGTTTACAAACAAAATGAATTTTGGTTTTTCATTCTGTGTCTACATTACTAATTCTCTTTTGTTAATTCCAGTGTATATAACACCAATGAAACAACCTCATGACCAAAACTTGATATAAAACTGGACTTTAAGGTGTATTAAAAAATGTTTGCATGTAAACAACAGCACATTTAAATGGTTTTCTTAGGAACAGGTGCCAGCTGGAAGAGATAAAGCACTTTTTGAGGTTTTGTAACCAAGACAATTTATGAGTGCTCTGCAAATACAGTATTACTTATAGAACACTATTTCCAGTATTGTGACAAACACAATTCAAAACTTCTTGCATCGACATATTCTTCTTTTTCCATTTGTATTTTGTATATAGTAAAAAAAGTCTGTTTCAGGGGTTCCATAGTAAGATAGCAATCATTAGTGGAACGGAAAGTCAATTTGTTTATATTAAAGGCAAAAACCAAAATCAACGCTGACTGTCAGTCAAAAGATTACATAGTACATTCAGAGGTGAATGACTCATCAGTGAATCTAATTTTTACTAATGGTTAACAAGCATAAGCTATTCTCTGTATACTTTAGAAGATTTATGTGTAGTTACATAAAAATGTTGTATTTTGGAAATCATGGTCCTATTAATGATTCAAATGACATGTCATTTGAAAACGATGTCAAAGCACAAAAGCAAGGCAAGTACCTGTCTTTTACTCATGTTTTAAGAAGTTTAAAATTGGCTATCACATCTTTCAGTTTACTCCTCTAAATTGCTAACTAAACACAATTTCCTAGAATGTCTAATCTTACATTGTAATTAGAACACCATACAATTCTGTCACTGTTTCTAGACTAGAGCTCGATCAGTGTATTATAGATACTGGGTCCCTTTCACTCTCCTTAATCTGTACAGTTATTAAGATTTTAGGGGAAGCCGGGATGGCTCAGTGGGTCAAGTGCTCACTTTGCAGCGCCGGGGACCCAGGATCGAATCCCGGCCCTGGCCCGTGCAACGGACCCATGTGCTGAACTGGGGAGTGCCCCCAGCTCAGTTCTCTCTCTGTCTCTGTATATCTCTCTCTCTCTATCTACAATAAAAAACAATAAAAAAAAAAGATTTTATTAACAGATGTTAACTCTTTCAATAGGGTAAACTAAATATCCTGGGGGGAAAAAAAAGTCCAATTAAGACAGAAGGAAACCAAAAGAAAAGAAATCTGCTACCTAAAAATATCGAATACAATATTTTGAAAATCCTTTTAAAACGTATATGTATAGAAAATATAATCAACAAAATTATAATAACTATAGATAGGACTAGATAGTTACTAGACTAATTGGAAGGATAATTTAATAAATTATATAAATGTCTAAGCCCTATGCTGTACATCTGACATTAATATAAAATAATATTGAATGTTGACTATAATTGAAAAATAAAATAAAGTAATTGTGAAAAAAAGTGTACACAGAGATTTTCAGGAAAGTAAGTGAAGCCCACAGGGGCCAAATTAAGCAAAAGTTGAACTGCACAATGAAAAGCTATTGTTAAATTGTGTGTGCCCTGAAGCACTGGCCAGTCCTTGTAACCTTGATTCTTGGGTAGTGATGGCTGCAGAAAGATGTATGGTAATAGGAAAGGATTTATCTAGCTCGGTGTCCTTAGAAAAATAAGCACTGAATTTCACAGGCTCTCTTGCCAGACACTCCATAAGCTGTAGTGACACTTGATATTTCAAAACTGGCCAGTTTCTAGGAATTGGAGTTCTGTTTGCTCATGGATTAAAAACCATAGGTGCTCCACTGATTATAAATGAATTTACAAACATGCATTGTGTGCTTATTTTATAAGATTTAAATATGTTTTTGATGATGAAACACAACAATAACAAATGAAAGGCAGAAGTTTTTGACTCAGCTCCAAAGAATAGAAAGTCTCCAGGCAGGCCGCATAGGCAATTGCTCCAGGGGATTGGATAACAGCAAGTTGGAGCTGTAAAGGGTGGTTAATGTATGACAACTGAAGTGGAGTTAGCTAGGTTTAGTGGTCCTATGGATTGGCTAATAGGAATTATTTCTGAAAGAGAAGGATAAGGGCTGCCTTTAGTCTGAGACCTGGATGTGGGGTGATTAGGACAGACCTGGAGTGTGAGAGCCCCCATAACAAAAGTGTTGCTGTGTGGATTTAATCAAATGTTCTAGACAGGAAATTACTCAGCCTTTAACCAGAATCTCAATACTGGGTTAAGACAGCATTGTATTTTGTTTGTTTGTTTTGTTTTTAAATTCATTACAGTGCCTACCACATAGTAAAACTTGTAGATGCAAAGGGAGAAAATTTAGAGTATTTTATAATAAAGTATAAAATGAATATTGTAATTATTTTTAATCTTGTAAAAATTGAATAAGAATGCTGGTGCATTAAAAAATGTATATACTGTGGCCCTGGGAAAAAGAGGTTTGTAGGTGGGGGAGGATGAGCAACAAAATTTTCATCTTATAAATATTCAGACTGTAATGTTTATGAATAATTTTTGAAGCAATATCAGAGAGATAGTTTAATATATATCTTTTAAATTCACGATAAAAAGTCTAATTGGTGATATAAACTCAATGGAATAATATAGGTGTATTTAAATCATTAGATTGCATTATCATCTGTTGTGATGATATAAATAAACCAATGTAGCAGATCCTCAAACAAGCCCTGAAATAATTTAACGTTTATGGTTAAGTAAAAGGGGGGAATTTAACAATGAAGCCTAAGAATATGCAGCTAGAGAAGCAGATAGAAAACTGTGATGCCATAAAAACCAAAAAAGAAAGTTTTAAGAAAAAGAGAGTGAAAAATTATTAACTACTCTTGAAATTTTAGAAGGGACTTAAAAAAAAGAAGGAACTACTGGTTTGACAACATTGAAATTGTTAGTAGCCATGAGAGTGATTTCAAAGTAAAAGGAGATTAAAGTCAGATTAAATATGACTGAAGAGAGCGTAAGAGATATTCAGGGAAGAAGTGGCCAAATCCCCTCCACTTACAACACAGGCTCCAACTCAATCACCAAGGCTTTCGTTTCTATCAAGACTCCAAGTGTATGGAGATGAGGGAAAATTGGGAGAGAGACTCAGAGCAATGACAAGAAATCAGCAGATCCTAGGAAGGGTCTTAATCCTGATACACTGTTTGGGAAGACACGTGTATAATATTATGAGATGAAAATGATGTCTTGAAAGAAAATACACATTTTGAAAACAAAATTATTAAACTATCTTCAAAAAAGTGTGCTTCGGTTTATGGGAGAGAGATAAAAAGAAAAAAAGGAAATGAAACAAAGCACCTCTTCCAAAATCATTATAATTAAGAACACCAACTCTAACACCAAAGTGTCTGGATTTCAATCTAGGTTTGATCAGTTATTGGTGTTAAAATTAAAATAAATTATGTAACTTCTCTATTCTACCATTCTTCCCATATGTAAAATTGTGGATAGGTTTATTAAGCAAATATTTCTGGAATATTTACTATATGTCAGTCTCTGTTGTTATTCTTGGGATAAGTTTGTGAACAAAACAGAAACAGAAGTACATTGCTTTTTATAAAGCTTTTATTTTAGTTTGGATAACCACCAAGTCCATCTCCTAGGCTTTGGTGATGATTAAAAGTGTTAATATATGTAAGGTCCAGAGAGCAGTGCCTGGCCTACACTCAATGTTCTGGAATATTAGCTCTTATTATTGCCTGGGGTGAGAGTGGAAGATATTAGAGACATACAATGGTTCAAATGCCTTAATTTACTAGGTGACTTCAAACAGTGAGGAACTGATGATTGTGTTCTTATGTAAGAGAAGATAAATATTAATATGTTGTGTTTGTTTATATGAACCAGGTAAGCATACCATTAAGGTTAACCATGGGTGAAATAAAAAAGTAGAGAACTTCAAAGGAAGGAAAAGAAGGTAATATATACCAAATTAAAACAACATAAACACATACAAAAAAATAAAAATAAATAAACAAAATAATGACAATAAAATTACATTATCTGGCATATTAAACATGATAATTAAATTAATCCATTATAAAAGAAAATATTAACTATATATGGAAAGCTGAAAATAATTGGTTTCCTAACATATCCAATATCACAAAAATAGAAGTGGCAATATTTGTATCAAACAAATTTTGCTACTTAAGGTGCTATTTAAGGTTAAAAATCTTTAAAAAATGAAAAGATGTTTTGTAAAATAGAAGATACTTTTTTTAAGGGTATGTAATCACTATGAGTATATATTATATATGGATAATGTGCAAAGAAAACATATTGCAAAACTTATCAAGCATTAATCAAAATTAAGTAAATGCAATTATATTTTGAATTATGTATATTATTCAGAGTCAAACAAATTTGGTAACTATAAAAATTAAATTATAAAATCTAATAGTATAATTAATATATTTAATTATATAAATTTATAAATTTGTACTTCCCAATTACTAAATATAAATATATGCTTATTTCTCTATATTTAGTTACTATGCAGGAAAAAGAAAAAATATATATATGAATATGTGTGTGTATATATATATGTATATATATATATATATTTTTCAAATGAAATAAGTTTTGGAAAGCATTTTTTTAAATACTAATACAATAAAAATCAATATACGTAATTAAAAACCACAGACAACTCTCAGGTGTATTCCTAAATAAGTTATGTATTTAAAAAAAAGAATTGAAATAATAAATTAGATAATAAAAATATATCACAGCCTATGAAATACATTAAAAGCTAAAAGGAAATTTGGTCTAGTTAGCAAAGATTTTTATATGTTCATTACAAAATAGACACAATTCAAAATTACCACATTTTAATACTTATAAAACAAAGAACATTAAATAAACAAAAAAATTAGATTATAGAAATGAATAAAATAAAGGTTGAAGTAAAATAAAGATAAATCATCTAAAACCTTATTTATTTAAAAGAAGGAATACAAACAAGGAAGATGAAGCTACACTAATATGAATAAAGGATGAAAAAAGTAAAAAATAGATAAAATTGGGAAAAAGGAAAGAGTGTTTACTACTGTTAGAGAAAAGTTTTATATAATTATTAGAGAACACCACATACATACAGTTTCATTGGAAAATATTTGATATCTGAGAGGAAGCCAATAATTTCTTGTTAAAAAAAACCCACTAATCCAGGAAGAAGAAAACTTGCTAAGATATATTAGCAGGAAAAAATATTTAAAAAGTGAGTAAACGTTTACCAAAAGTAAAAATTTATATCATTTTTTTCTGACATGTAGGCAACTAAGATCCTATAAACTATTCATGACCAAAGAATATAATTTTAGAAAGCTATCACATCATAAAGACCAGATAAGGATGATGTGAAAACTAACTATAAAAATATATAAACATTTTTAAAATAAGTAAAAACATTCTAAATTTTTTTTTCAAATGAAATTCAGCAAAATATCAAAGTGATAATATAATCTGATCAGTTAGAATTTATTTCAGGAATGCATGCTCAATTCCACATTAGGAACTTTTCATAAAATTAACTAAATCAAATTAAATGGAAAAAATGTAGTTGATGTGTTCATCAATGAGTCAAAAAGTGGGTCCTGCTCTTCATTGGATCATCCACGTTTGCGACTGGAGATCTTCATCAGTCGAAGCCAAGAGGGAGACCTAGATACCACATGGCATATCAAAGTGCCTACTCTTCCATTGCCTCACGAACATAATCTCCCTCACAGCCATTACAAAGAATGTCTACATATATTCTCTTCCTTTATAAGGCACCACAGATAAACTCAAGTCTCTCAGGTTATCCTTCATCCACACCCACACCCTAGTTTTCAAACCCTGGTATATACTCCATACATATTCTAGCCCCCACTTGGCTCTATACACACTAATTCTAATGCCATTCTACTACCTCTCCATATCAGAAACTTCTCCGTATCTACAAACATTTTTCAGTTATTATTGTTTCCCATTCATGTATGAACAGAAACCTACCACTTTTCTGAGAACACTGTTTCCTCTGTAGCCTCCCTTCCCCAGGGGCTTTTGGTCTTCTGTGTTTTATATCCCTTAGACCAGCAGCTTGGTGATCTTGACACCCTTTTTTCTCCCTGTCACTCTCAAGCTATGCACCCTTCCACCTCTGCTTAAAAGCACAGAGCTTTGAAATTAGACTGGACCACATATTATTGCTCCTTATTGTATTAATATACAGAATTCCAGATATCTTGTTGTTGAATATTTTAGCTTGCAGCTCAGTGTAACTCTGTAATATTGATCTTCCGTACTTATCATCATTTCGAGAGTGGCTAATTATTTATCAGAACCATATCTTCTTCCTTTTTGCAAATAGACAACATTTATGTGTCTCCTCCATGTAACTGGCTATGTGGCAGAATAATAGCTAGTAGAAAATTTGGTACGACAAGAATCTTTAATATTAAGTCTCAAAAAGTACATATAATTTTGTAACTTGAAATACATCAAATAAAATATTTCTTTTCAAGAGATGAATGGAAGGTGAGACTTTAGACACAACGCTGATAGCTTGTTTGGTGAGATACTGTACAAAGGAAAAGGGCACATGGAAGCAAATAGGAGGTCAAGGTACAGTTGCTTTGTTGGTGTTTATTTCTTTTTATAATTTTATGAATTTGCTTTTTAATTTAGAAAGTAAGTTGAAAACAGATTTTTATGTGAATAGATATAATCCTGTACAGACAGAGAAATTAAAGTCAGGTGGCAGAGAATAGATCAAAGTTAGAGATAGAAATACTATACAAGTTAGTTTGTGGATTTGGTAATAGGAAAAGAGGTACCTTTCTCTCAGATAGATTCCACATTATGAGTGAATTATGAAGCTAGACCATCCCTTGAGACTAAAATTAGAAGAGGTGTATGGATAGCGTAAGGAGAAAAGGAATTAACATAGTAGACATATCAGAGAATGGGAGTGTGAACTTACGAGGAAAATGTTATTTGACAATTGGGCAGTGTTCAATCTCCACTTGAATGTTTTGATCATGAAGTTAAAGTATGGTATCTCAATGTTTATTTTTTTCTTTAGCGGTGCTTACCTATTCTAGGCAAGACTAATAAAATGAGTAGCTGATTCTACTCAGGTTGGAGAGTTTTGTTCAGATCAGGAGGACAGACAGACAGGGGGACAAAAGCATTGAGGATGCCTTCAAGACCACTGAATCAAAGGTAGACAGTGAAGAAAGATAATAGAAGTGATACAAAAGAAACACTACACAATTAATAAGACCATGAGGCTAAAAATTGTGCTTGGTATAACTAGAGCAAGTGAATTAGAAGGAGAGGTAATGATTGGAGAAAGTGATAGGTGAAGCAGATTTTGAAGATGGTGCCTTTACTAGTAATAAAAAGGTCCATGAACTAAATGTGGAAATTGGTAGCAAAGTATTATATAACCAAGGGAATGTTTTTAAAAAACCCAGAGACCAAAGAACTAGAAGGATGAGTTAATTAGCATGATCTATACAAATGAATTTTAGAAGTGCTTTGTTTTAAGAATAAAAGTTAAGGGAACAATAGTCATTAATCTGCAGGTAGTCAACCTGTGACTGCAACATTGTTTTCTATGTGGTAAAATATTCAAATGGATTTTCTAGTATGAGCACATTGAAAGAATTCATGTCATTCTAGAAATAGGGAAATTTTATATAAACACCTGTTCTTTACATTTGTACTTAAGATTGGGATATTTTAATAAGTAGTTTGGGTTTTTAACCTCAGTGCTAGCCTTAAGGAAGGTATACAACATTTCTACAGGTCCAAAGGCCCAAGTGATGTTTCAGTTAAATTGTAAAATGTAACAGTGTTTAAAGTTACCATAGGGCATATATCTCTATGATAGTGTTATAGGTTGGATTATATCCTCTGAACAACATGTTAAAGTGCTAAGCTCCAGTACCTCAGAATGTGACCTACTTTGGAAACAGAATCTTTATAATTAAATATAATTAGTTAAATTAAAACAAGATCATACTGAAACAGAGTGGCACCTTAATTCAGTGTGACAGGTGTTCTTACAAGATGGTCATGTGTACACACAAAAATACACAGTAAGATGCCATGTGAAGACAGAGAAAGAGAATAAAAGATTGACATTATGCATCTACAAGCTAACACCCAAGACTACCAGATGCTGATAAAGGCAAGGGGAGATCAACCCTAGTAACACCATGATTTCAGGTTTTTATCTTCCAGAACTGTGAGACAATGTCTACTGTTTTAAGCCACCAAGTGTGTGGAACTTTGTCACAACAACCTTAGGAAACTAATAAGATGTCTAAGGGATGTTTGGAATGTCAAGGTCCCCCTTACCCCCAACTTTATATGTATAGATTTTTGTGGTTTCTTTCAATTTCAAGACCAATTCAAACATGAGGGCCTGACTATAAATACCAAAAGGCAGGACAGGGAGAACCTGGCAAAGACGGCTCATGTATGGGGACAAAAAAGTATTTCTTTCTAGGGAGCAAAGACTAGTACCGGTATCTCTTTTTTATGTAAAAGTCTAGGAAGCAACTTATATATGAGAGTCAATTTTCTGAAACCCATTCTTTTGCCATGCAGACACAAAAAGATTTTGCTAAAATCTACCACAGTTTCTTACTTTATCACTTCTCCCAGAAATATGTTCTGATACATTGTTAGAACTGTATTTATTTTCTGAAATACATTTCACCATTCAGAACACAAAGAAAATTCTGAAAGTATTTGTTGCAAGTGACTGAGCAACTTAAAACTAATGACTTGCTCTGATTGTATGAATGGGCTGAGTGTCGAGAAGAGAAAACTTCATGGTGTAAATTATTATAATCTCAGGGATGTGGAATAATATCTAATTTGTTTCAGAAAGAAAAAAATCAGGTATCTGGAATACAAAAGAGATTTAAATCAGTTTACCAAAGCTAGCTAAATTTCCATGAGTATTGGCTATATATCAGAAAGTTTTAAATATCACATTATTCCTGCCAACAACAATGAAGTAAGGCATTTATTTTTTTTATTACCATTTCACATGTCAGAAAATTAGGCCTAAAACAGTTAAATAATTATTTCTAAGGCCATATATCTAGTCAGAGGCAGAGATGGGGTTTGATTATAGAAAGTGTCTGGAACTTCTAAAGCATAGCTCTTAATTTCCATGCATCAAGCATCCCATTTTCCACATTACCTTATATGGCATTTTTTATTCAATTATACAGTGTTGTATTTTTACCAAATAAATTATTATGCAATGCTTTCTCCCATATTGATCGTGAAATGCATCTTTATTTCAGAGATGTTAAAATATAAAAGAATTAAACTGTGTGACTTAGAATTATATTAATAAAATATGGCAACTGGAACAAAATTTTTTGAGTTAACTAAAATCTATTTTATGGATTAGGGAACTAAGTACAAGAGAAATGTAATTGTCTTGCTTTGGTGATATTGTCGGTGAGATATAAGTTAAAAATATCTTTTCAACACCAAAAGCATACTGCCTGAAAACTAAGCTATTCCTTAACTCAGCAATGATACAGTTGAAACTATTGTTTCTATATTTGTACTTTTTGCTGTTTGGGAATAGTTTTACTATTATAATTACTGTACCTATTTTTATTGTGTTTAAAATTTAAAGCTTTACACTAAATACTGTTTTTCATGCAACAAAATGCTTTACTAAAAAGTAAACATACACTTGTTGCCCTGTCCTGCTTTATCTCAAAGATATTAAAGGCAACTGTTTTTATGGAACTACTATAGAAATTAAGAATACATTTTTTTTTTACAAAGATTTCAGAATTTGATATTGATATTGTTAGAAGGGAATTGTTAGACCTATGGTTTAGGAAAAGAAATGAAATTAACTATTGTGTTTCAAGAGTTAAAAAGTAAGGACCCTTGGTTCATTTTTCTTAATTAGTTTCAGATGTACAAAGCAACATAATGATTAGATATTTACACACCTCACAAAGTGATAGCCCCAACAAGTCTACTACTACCCATCTGACACTGTGAATAGCTATTATAATACCACTGACTATACTCCCTATTCTATACTTTATATCCCATGACTATATATATATATATATATATATACACACACATACATATATATATACACACACACACACAAAAATGTAATTATATTTGACATTTAATATCATTTTATTTTATGTAATTTTTAGGTATACAGAGCTGTGGTTGTGCATTTATATAATTTATGAAGTGATCCCCCTGCCCCCGTAAGTCTAGTGCCCATCTGACACTACACATAATTTTTACATTATTGACTGTATTCCCCATTCTGTAGTTCACACTCCTGTAATTATTTTGTAATTACTAATTTGTACTTTCTATTCCCTTCACTTTTCTCACACACTGTCTTAACCCTCTCCCATCTAGCAACTTATCAATTTGTTTTGTGTATCTATGAATCTATTTGTGTTTTGTTTGTTGTTTAGTCTGTTCTATAGATCCCACATGTAAGTGGGATTATATGGTATTTGTCTTTTTCAGTCTAACTTATTTCACTTAGCATCATAACCTCTAGGTCTATTTATGTTTTTGCAAATGGTAAAATTTTGTTTTTTTTATGGCAGAGTAGTACTCTATTGTAGTAATGTAACATTTTTTTTAATCCAATCATCTACTGATGGGCATTTTGGTTGTTTCCATATCTTAACTATTGTGAATAGTTCTGTAATAAACATAAGGGTGCTTATATATTTTTTTCAAATTTATGTTTTGGATTTCTTTGAATAAATATCCAGGAGTGAAATTGCTAGAAAGTTCTAGTTTTGATTTTCTGAGGAACTCTCATAATCTTTTTCCATAATGGCTGCACCAAATGCAACTCCACCAATGGTGCATGAGTGTTCCCTTTTCTCCACGTTTTTGCCAGAACTTATTGTTTGTTGATTTATTGATGATGGCCATCCATCAGGAGTAAAGTGGTATCTCATCATAGTTTTTATTTGCATTTTTCTGATGTTTAGATGCATCTAATATCCAAAATTTATTTTTAAATGTTATACAATTCAACACCAAAATAAAAAATGCAATTAAAAATGGGCAGAGGATCTGAATAAACATTTCGAAAAAAAAAGAACATACAGATGGTCAATAGACATATGAAAAGATGCCACTTGATTCTTAATTGAATATTAAGAGTTAGGATTGGCCAGAGGAGAAATTGGAACAAGACTGGGTGGGTATAAATGAAGCAGCATTTTATGCTCTGAAAGTCAGGGTTGGATGCCAGGCAGGGGGCATCTCATCACCCATATCGTATCTACTCTGCTGGCTTACTTGTTAGCTTGAGGCAGCTCCTGGACCTGCACAATCTCTCTCTCTCTCTCTCTCTCTCTCTCTTTGAGTTCTGGGCCTGGTGTGGGAGCATCTCCATGGATAAGGTCTCTAGTTTCTGCAAGTTACTTGCATCATCGAGATTAGAGGTGATTAGAGACAGACTGTTCCTGTGAATTCCAGGGTACTCTTGATTTACAAACTTTGTGTTCAGCTTTTCTTACTGATGGCAGGCCTAGCTAATCTATGGTGACTTCAGGCCCAATACCAAGCTCAGTGGCAAAAGTACTGCTTGACATTCAGGCACTTTTCTCAACCATCCTTCAGAATAAAAACAGCAAAATCATGAATGCGTCCACTTAACATGACCCAATTGTCCCTCATGCAACTGAAAGAATGTTATCTTTTTTTCCAAGAGAGTATTTAAAGTCCCATTATCTATCTTGGGGTGATATTCATTATTTTTGTTCAGCAAGTGACACTCTCTTTTGATATCTTGGTACTTAATTATGTTCTGGTTATATGTTGCTGAATTAAGAGTAACAACCTAAATCTAGACATTGCAATAAATTCAATACTTGTTTCACCCCAAAATTCACATGTTGAAATCATAATCCTCAATCTGTTGGTGTTTGTAGATGGTGTGTTTGGGTGGTGATTATGTAATGAGGGCAGAGCTCTCATGAATGGAATTAGTGCCATTGTGAAAGAAACCCCTGAGAATTACCTCATCCCTTCTGCTATGTGAGAACACTCCAAAAAGATAGCTGTGTATAAACCAGGAAGTGGGCCCTCACCGGACACTGAATCTGCTAATGTTTCTTCAGTCTTGGACTTCTCAGCATCCAGAACTAAGGGAAATAAATTTCTGTTTATGAGCAAAAAATTAAAAATACACTCGCACACATAATTTTTTTTAAGGAGAAAAACTCTTATTTCCACTAAGACCGGATGCTGCAGTAGTCTCAGGGCAAGAAATACTTGACAGATTTTTCACAATGGCATTGTGTGGCAAAACAAAGCAAAGTGAACTTTGGTTCACTTTAATGATATAATAAATTAATGATATAATAAAATGATAATAGTACTAGTGCTATTGCACATTGGAACTATAAGCTGGATACAAGACCTTTATGCAATGTATAAGCCTCTATATTTTTATGCACAAAGTTGTTGTTTATCATTTCTTTGTTTGTTTGATATTGAATCACCTATCTATCTGGAATTTAGGTATTCCATGTAATTTGAATTTGTAAATGGTAAATATGATCATGATAATACTGGGAGTAGTGTAGAAATATGGCATCCTGATTACCTTAGTTTTATGGACAAAAAGGAATTACCAAAAAGGAAGGTAGAAAGATTCCTCTAGCATAGCTGGTTTTGATGGAGACACACGCCAATATGTTGATGGTAAGAAGAGAACAGGAAGCAGACTGAGTCCCAGAGGCTTGGAATAAGACAGAAAAAGAACACAGAGGTAAGCCAGGGCCAAAGAAGCTAATCCAGGTACTTAATAATAGAAGGATTCACTCGGTATCCTCAGACTGGAGATCTCAAAACACCACTTATTTGATTGAGTTAAAAAATAAATATCTAAAGCTGAAAATAAACACAGCAACAGTCATATTGTCCAGGCATTTGATTTCACTTTTCTGCTTTATTTATTTATATTTAATGAAATAGAGCATTGTTGCCAGATATGACTCTTTTACTATTGAGAGTTTTTACCTTACCAACTGTCTATGACACATTGATTATATAGGATTATTCTGCTACACTTTGTATATACAAATATATATGGACTTAAATGAACAAGTAATCAAAACAGAAGGAAAAGAATCATTCAGTGCTTTGTCAGGACAACTAAGCAATATAAAAGAGTTGTATTCTAACCTAAACTATTTGTTTACTTTTAAAAAAACTAAACCATAAGTTCCAAAACCAATAAAAAATGTTAATGTTGAGTGTAAAGTATTAAAAATATACATCTCCTGCATCTAGATACTCCAAGCTACTTGAATTTTTATTTGCATTCAAGGAATTAAGATGGGCCCTTAAATCATAATTTTTCCCATTTTATAATGATTATATGAAAACATCAGGATATATTCAGATTCAGTATTTTTTTATATTAGAATACAATCTATGCTATGACATGGATCAAGGAATAATCTATATGGATTTTAAAAAATTATGGTCCTAAAAAATCCATTATATTCAATTTACAATCTTTTAAATGGCTGGAAGAAAGGTAAAACAAAAATTAAAAATTCATGATTGGTGATATCCGGGGACTTGGGGGAAGTTTTTAGTTTGAAGATTTGGTAAAATAGAAAGTTAATTAAACTAGTATAAACGATGTGCAATGCAATGTCTGCTTACAAGTAAATTAATACCTTAATGTACCCGTCATTGTCTGTTGATGTATTCTGTTGATAATGAAGAAATTAGAGTATTTAAACAGTCTTAGAACTTATATGAACAACTTAGTTTTTACAACAAGAATTGTAAATAAATGATCCAATCAATATATTTTATAAAGTAGATTATGTTGTTCCTAATTTTTTAGATATTGTTCAAAAAGACATTTAAAAATTCTATCTGGTCACTTATTGTTGGTTCATATATTTATCTGACACAGTCACCAATCTAGGCTTGTAAATTGATAATACATAAGATGATAATGGTGATGCTAAAGTGACAGTGATAATGGTAATGCTACCTAATATTTATGGTATGCATACTCTGTCCCACAGCAAGTCTATAACATAGATGCTAGTATTTCTGCACTTCTCAAAAACAGGAAAGGAGGCTGAGATAAAGAAAATAAATTGCTGAAAGTTACACATGAAATTGTTGACCGGAATTGGAATTTATACTAATGTCTATGTTACTCTGAATCCCTGTGTGCTTAACTAAAACCAATTACAATTTCTGTAATAGTAATAATATCCCTTTATTCTCTGGTAATTCGTGAACAGTTTACTTTGTTGGTCTAGTTTTATAAATAATTTCACTGGTCTGGTTTTTAACATTTATCTGATAGTATTAGAATGACATACGGCAAGGTAAATAAACACTAAATTATACATTAAATGAAAAAGTAATGGTAACGACACATAAAGCTTATAATTTTGTTTTCAGAGTAACTGATTGATACAGACATTAATTAAATCTTGTTTAGTTTCTAATCATACTATTAAATTATAGCTCATTACAAATTTGATATAGGTAACGTTGCCATTGCTACTAATAACTATTGTTTACTATCCCTGCACATGACTTATGATTACATTAGGTGGTCTGAAAATATTATCACTAAAACTAAGCGATATCCATTTTATAGAAGAAGAAATTAAAGGCCTGCATTTTTTGTTATGTTATTTTTAATTAATGACTCAAGATCCTAGAACTGGAGGATGGTAGATGTAGAATTCAGATATTTGACTACAAAATTCAAGCTCTTTAACCTATGCTACCTTGTATTCTTTTAACTATATAATCAGGATGTTGAAAGTCAACATAATTTTTGATAGAATACACAACAGGTTTCATATCATTGAGATTTAACTACTACCATAAACAGGAAAAACAAACAGCTGAGGACCACAAAAGCTTAGAGAGGACACCAAAGTATGGAGTGAGTACTGAGTCTAGCAAAAAGTAGAAAGGCAGGGTGTTTCAAAATAAAACAAGTGATTTCTGACTGGCTTCATCTATTTTTCCTGTTTAACGATTTATTTCAATGTTTGAGAGAAGGGGAGAGAGAGAGAGAAGGAAGAACCCAGAGCAGTCTCCAGAGCAGTCTCCAGAGCAGTCACTGCTATATCACTAGTTGTGATGGAGTTCCATTCCACACAACTCAGTGTGGGGCCATGCGGGGCAGTGGAAAGCAAGAACCTTTGCTGACATCTTGGCAGTTACCAGTTGCAATTTAGTTCAACATATGAATTCACACAGGCCTGGGCCACGATTCAATCCCTGGACCTTGCAACTACAAGGCAAGCACTCAACCCACTGAGCTATCCCAGCTTACCTGTTGTCTCTTTTTTAGTGCTGCAAATTTCCAACAAAAAAAACGAGAACAGACATCACTATGGTTTAGCATCCATTCCAATTATCTTAGCAAAGGTTGGCATAACTCAGAATCCAGAGAGTAGATTTTATTGAGATTTTTTACTTATGTATGCATACCAATATGTAAAATTATAGATGATGACATTGCAATTTACATTTTATTGTTAGGATAATTAGGTAACTCATTCATAATAAGGCCTAAGCTAAATGACAATGTTCATGTCATTAGGAATCAAATAGAACATAAATTATGTTACATAATGTAACACCATGAATGTTCTGATTTATAAGGGAAACAGGAATCAGGATTGACCTCCAGACTGTTGTATGTTTTACTGAAGTTTTATTTACTATAGATATATTCATTGACTAGAAGATAAAGAACCATAATTCTAATAAATTGCCATTTGAAAATTTATAAGAAAGAACCTGGTTGATATTCCAGTTGGAGACCCTGTCATAGTAATAGGAAAACACTCCCTTTTACAAGAGGTTGATCTGCTCCTTCCACATTGCTGAACAAATTCATCAAGAATGATCTTTAGCAAAAAACAGCATTAAAAAAAAATCATCTCTGGATTTCAATGGAGACCCAAACTACAAATAGCAACCCCAAAATACCCAACCATTTCTTTTAAATTGCATAGAGGTTGAAATTGCATTCAGCCAGATACCATACATTGAATTAGAATTGTACTTTAAGAAATTAAATCAAATAAAAATGCCAATGTGAAGCATAATAAATTTATTCCAACTTAAAGGCTATTTAGAGCCCATTTTGTTCACCATTAAGTATAGCTAAAGCATAGCACAGGCCAAAACTTGTATCAGTCATTCAATAAAAGCTAGCAGAATAAATACAGAAATAAGTATCTTTCAGTTAAGAATTTGATTCTAAAAGAAAGACGTAGAGTTAATTAAGATTTTTTTTTGTACTTAGTCTTATTTGACTATGGGAACATTAATTGCCCCAAATCTTAATATCTAAGCCTAAAAATGGACTTAATAATGTAGAATTCCCAAGATTGTTCCAGATAGAAAAAGTGACATAGTATGGTTGGGCTGTCAAGTAATGGCATGAGTCATTAATGTTATCTGTTTTGCACTATTAATGAGAACATCATTATCAAGATGCTGTGTAACTGGCAATAACAAAGAGAAAATGTGTGGGGTAAAGCCACAGGAAGGGACACTTCCAAAACAAAATTTGCCTGTGTTCATAAGTTTTTATTTCTTTGTTACTTTCAATTTTATATTCCACATAAAGACTGAAGTTATATGGGTCTTGGTTTTTTCTGTCTAGCTTATTTTGCTTAGCATGATGATCTCAAGATTCATGCATTTTGTTGAAAATGGGAGTATCTCATCTTTTCTTATCGCTGAGTAGTTTAGTGTTACCTGAGGGGAAAGGAGGAGGTAGGTGGGTGAGGAGAGAGGGGAAGCCATATATACGGTGATGGGAGGACTACTGACTCCAGGTGGTGAACACATAATGCAACATATAGACAAGGTACTATAGAATTGTACACCTGGAACCCATATAAATTTTACTAACTAGTGTCACCCCAATAAACTTAACAATAAAAAAACAATTTGCCTGTTTATATAAATTCCTAATTTAGTGGAAGCTGAGGTAAATATTTAAGACTGTTGTTAAATTAAAAATTTTTGATGCAGCCTTGGCTCTTATATCACAAGACCTAGCATTGTTCAGGGAAAACAGGCAAAGTTTTCTGCTAGAAGTTAAGTATTTAATAATTAAGAAACAACATAGAAGATTCAGGTTTTAAATAGACCTGGAATCTCACATTGCTTTAACTCAGCAGGAAACCATAAGGTGATCAAAAAAAAATGATGGATGTTCAAATTAAAAAAAAAAAAATTATTACAAGGGATGCCAGGATGACTCAGTGGGTTGAGCGCTCTCTTTGCAGTCCTGGGGTCTGAGGATTGAGTCCCAGACCTGGCTCGTGCAAGCCCATACGCTGAACTTGGCTGTACCCCCAGTTCACTTCTTGCCATGGCCCATGTGGGTGGTCCCTGGCCCAGTTCCTGCCCTGTGCAGCCCGTGCCCACCTGTGGAGTGAGACCGTGTCAAAAACTAATAATATACAACTGTGGAGACTGCTCTGGGCCCTCCCTCTTCTCTCTGTCTTTCTCTGTCTGTCTGTCTTTCTCTGTCATAAAATAATAAAAATAAATCTTAAAAAAACTATTACAGTAAGTGGACATATTGCCATTCATCCTCCTCAAAATACTCCCTCTCACTTTGAAGATACTTATCCCATCATTCTTGCCATTCTCTGAAGCAGTTCCTTTTGTAAGTGTCTTCTGTAGTGCTGTTGTGGCTGCCTAGATATCCTGAATCAATTCAAAATGTTTACCTTTCATGGTCAACTTGATTTGGGAAAAAGGCCAGAAGTTGCATGATGCCAGATCCAGTGAATTAGGTGGATGAGGAACACCATAATATTTTTATTTGACAGAAACTGCCATGCCAAAAGTAATGTGTGACCTGAATTTATTCAGGACATCAAGGCAGCCATGACAGCACAACTAAAGACACTCAAGAAAGGACTTCCAGAACTGCTTCAGAAAATGGCAAAAATGATGAGATGAATTTGTGTGAAGCAAGAGGGAGTATTTTGATGAGGATTAATGGCAATGTGTCTTTACTATAATATTTTTTTTATTTAAACATTCATTGTATTTTTTTAAATCACACTTCAAATTAAACTAGAACAATTACTCTCAATTTTTTGACCATTTTATAGGAGCCATTTGTCTCTAGGTTCTTCCTGCCTACATGTGTCAGATATAAATATATATATATTTTATGATATAATTATGAGATTTATTATTATTAAATTATTAAATTAATCACATCAAAATTTAGTAGTATTTAAAATATCTTTCTATTGCAGGACATGAATAAAGCTTTGTTTAAGATTTGTGTCTGGTCTTCTTAATGGAATACATAGGTGATATAATGTAGATTTGTACATCTGGAAACTATCTAATAGTTACCAACCAATGTCACTGCAATAAATTTAACAAAAAAAAAATAAAGATACTGTTGGGGATGCTGGGATGGCTCAGCAGGTTAAGTTCTCGCTTTATAGCCCTGGAGACTGAGGATCGAGTCCCGACTCTGGCCCATGTGGACCCATATGCTGAACTGGGGTGTGCCCCTAGTTCAGTTCTTGCCAGGGCCTATGCAGGAGGCCTGCGGCCCAGTTCCTGCCCTGTGCAGTCTCGTACCCACCAGTGGAGTGAAACTATTTGGACAACTAATGCTGTCAACTATGGAGATTGCTCTGTGCCCTCCCCCTTCTCTCTGTCTGTCTCTGTCTGTCTGTCTCTGTCAAAAAACAGTAAAAATAATCTTAAAAAAAAAAAAGATTTGTGTCTGTCATAGAAAAATGACATTTCAAAGAAAGATATTTACATTTCAAATAGACATTTGCCATGCTTGTACTTTCTTTAGTCATTTATAATTCAATCAGTTGGGTATGAAGTGCTGACATTGAAATGCTGAAGTAGAAATGTCCTGTTTTCTCAACTTTAAAATTATCTAAATTAAATCTGGCCCTGGTCTGTAATGGGCATTCCAGCACTGTGAATGCTGCCAGATTTAAGAAGAGGTTACATTAAAGTAGCTTGAAGCTTGTTACAAAACTAACACAAATTGAAACAATGTCACTTCTAAAACTTCATGTGTTAGGAATACAACCCATTTTTTATTAAAAAAGAAAAAAAAAGTCATTGATGGCTATGAAGAATGTGTGTGTAAGTAATTTGGTTACATAGTATGTTCACTCACACAAGTGTTCAGGAGGATGAGAAGGTAGTCCCCTAGTTTGTGAGCTGGAATTTAGTATTAAATAATTCATTAACAAGTGAATGTACTACATATAATATGTGTACATACTTTTAGTATTATAATATATAGTAGTTGTGTGGTATTAGATAGCATTATTATATATATTTGCTGAACAACAACAACAAAAATGAGTTACTGGATTAAATCTCTCTTTTCTTGGCAGTCTAGAAGTGAGTTTTCATTCCTTCTCTTCAGCCATCCATTTGTCTAATACAAAGTAGGTATTAAATAAATGTTTATTGAATGAATACTTGGTGTCCTGTTAAGCAATTCCAAAATGGTAGAGCAATTATCTTTTCTGATACGTGACTTGCAGTTCATTCCTATTCAGTAACATGAAGAAATTAGAATTGAGGGCCAGAGTATGCATATGGGAAAAAAAATAATTCAGCTAAATTTAAAAATTAAAGGATAAAAATAATACCTGCAGAGGAGCAACTGCTCAAGAACTCATTTCCTCCTGATAGCTATCAGAAAAGTCACTGCTGTAGTTGGAAGAAATGAGGTAGTACAGGTTCTGTGTGAAATGTCATCAATTCTGTAGTTTAAAGTGCGACAATAAAAGTTAATCTACAAGTGGCTTTTAGATTTTGATTAGATTGTAAGCATTTTGTGAACGTTTTGTAAAAGTAGCAATTGATTTCCCCTCTAACCAAGCAATTTAATCTATGGTACAAGTTGCAAAGTCAATTGTGTGATAGTGGCTTTCCCTGAAGGATCAGTGAACTAGAAGCAATACACCTTCCAGTAGACTTCCAAAATTCACAGTTGGCAAAGATCATTTTAATAGGCAGGTATAAAGGTTAACAACCTTTTCTAAGGCTCTTTAGAGCCAAACTGATTTAGTGCCACATTCTTCTCTCTGTTCCGTCCCTTTTCAGTCTTGTTCCAGTCTATGCTACACAGAAAATGAGACCAGCGGGTTTTATTCACATACTTCATCCTGCTGGTTCAAATATGCATATGTTCTTGCAGAACATATTAAAAGTATGGCATATTCTGAACACTATGCCAAAAAAAGGAGAGGGTGAATGAGAAAAGCAGATCTTATACTAGTGGTTATATAAGCAAGGAGGAAAAAAAAAAAAAGAAAAGAAAAGCTAAATCTGGATTAATTGGCTAGACTAAAGAGAGAAGACTCCATTTACAGATCTTCCTTTTCCCATGGGAAGTCAGAAATAGTGAATGCTCAGGAATCACACAGGCCCAGATTCTGGAGATAAAACTTGTAATGAACAACTTGTTCCCACTGACCTGAAACATGCCCTGCCTGGGGCTGGGGTCTTCCATCAGAAAACATTTAGTAGTAGATCCCAGAGACTGTACAGAGAGAGGAGAAAATGAACTGGAATAGAACCACTGGCATAAAGATGAGGGAGTAAAAGTGTTTGTTCAGAGAAAACAAGAGTGTATGTACTGTGGGAGCAGTGACACACACATCAAGCCGTGGCAACAGTAACACAGTAGATTGTTTCTATGGCTGCCTCTGGGGGACATACTTAAGTTAAATTTTGTGGGTTCTTGTTGGGAACCAGCACCGCATATGAGGAGGGACCAAAAAAACCAAAATTATTTTCTGGAGGGCGGGCCGTTTGTAGTACAGGTTTTCTCCTGCTGAGTGCTCTAGGAACCCATTTGCAGCAGTGTATGAGCTGGTTTTGTGAGAGACTGTGTGTGGAAGAAAAACCCCAAGTTGTGACAAACTGATGACTGTTCTTCTACCATGACAATGTACCTGCCCACACCAGATGGAGCGTTCAGCAGTTATTTTACCAAAAGTAGCATGGCCCTCGTGCCCCACCTTCCTTATTCACCCAGTCTCACCATGAGTAAAACTTTGTTTTGTTCCCCCTGATAAAAAAAGTCCTCAAAGGGAAATATTTTGCTGCTGTGGCAGAGGTGAAGCAGAAACAACAGAAGCAGTAAAAAGCATCAAAATCGATGAGTTCAAAAACTGTTTTGAGCAGTGAGAAAAAGTGTCTCAAAAAATAAGTGTATTGCATCAAACAGCGAGTACTTTGAAGGTGACTGAAGTTTAAACATTTAAGAACACACAATTTTTCGTAAATAAAGTTTGGTATTTATTGCATTCCCTCTTGTATATTTCTGATAGTGACTTGAGGGTTACTTTGCACAACACGTAATTATATGAACTCTTGTTTCATTATTTGGTAACATGAACAAAGTGACTTCTGCCTACAGACTATTATAGAGATACTGAGAGGATTAACAGTTTACTTCATAAAAATGTTTATAAAACCATAATTATTATGTTAACTTATCACTTATTAAATACTTCAAATGTTTTTAATATTGTTTCTAGCATTTTACTTACATTATCTTACTATATCAAAACAAAACTTATGAGGTAGAAGTTATAAATTTGCTCACCAATAAAGTTATATTAAAACATTACTACTTTTCTAGCATCATGCAAGTCTTAGTTATCAAAGCTATAATTCAAATCCAGCTGGTGTGACTCTAAATCCAATGTTCTTCATCATTATGCTAGATGAATATATTTTGACATATGCTAAACAAAAGAAGTAAAATATAGTATTATTTCAATTACTAGGAAGAGCAGCAGTACAGAGCAATCTAAGTTTCCATATGCCTTTTATCTCCTTTATAAAGTAAAATATCCAGCTATTGAGGACCAAGAATAGGATAATATTACAAAATTGTGTATGGAGCAAATACTGGCCCACAGCTCTTGGTGAAACTTGTGTTCTCAAGACCCATAGATTGTTATTACCACACTATCATTAGCAACTCAATTAAGGTATAATTACCAAATAGATTAAAAACCATGAAAGTAGGCTTCTTTTGAGTTACTTGTTTATTTTCTCAGGGATCTTTCCTTTTCTTCCTTGATTTGACTACAGCAGAGCTCAGAGTACATATTGCTGTTGCCTTACTTCAAAAATTATAACCAATGTTGGGGAAGCCGGGATGACTCAGTGGGTTAAGTGCTCACTTTGCAGTGCCGGGGATCGAGTCCCAGCCCTGGCCCGTGTGGAACCATATACTGAACTGGGAGCTCTCCCAGTTCAGTTCTCTCTCTGTCGCTGTATCTCTCTCTCTGTCTCTGTCAAAAAAAAAAAGAAAGAAATTATAACCAATGCAATGGAAGGCTTTCCTGAGTAATAATTTTAGCTGTGGTTTAAAAGTAATTTTACATTCTATTTGTTCGTTGCTTGTATGTTTAATTATGTATTTACTAAATTAGTTACATAATTAATTTTTGTGGTTGTTTTTCATTGCAAAATTATAGTATTGATTTTTCTCTGTGTTCCAAAGATGGAGTAGCTTATAATTGAATAGATCAATTCTTTCTCTAATTCTGCCTTGCCAATTTTAAGTAGATAGTATTTCTTATTTGAAATAATATTTGTTTTACTTTGCTTTCTGCTACCACTTCTCGAACAGAAATGAGCAAATGTATCTAACTGACACTCATTCTTATCAATAGAAGTGTTTTTCTGTTACATATTTTCTAAATGGAGCATGTCAGCACCAGATCATTCACGGTGCTGTTAGCTCTCTAGCAGAATCAGAGACTATACAGGACCTTCCTGTGACTCTTTAGATGAAAGGCCTTATCAAGTCCTAACATAATACATAAAGATTTTTTCAGAACTTCTGTAAGATTCTGTGCCTTTTAGCATAAGGATCTCCAAGTTCTCTGGACCCCAGCAGCACCTGACAGCCCAATAGGCCTACCTTTATATAAAATTATGGAGAGTTTAAGCCTGATGTAGACACAAGTAAAGTACAAACATAACAGATGTGTATATAGTGCAGGGATGGAAGAACAGACATCAGAGGGCACAAGGAGACTGAAACTATATTGAATTACATTGACAAGAGTACTAGTCTATTATGAAATCCATTCTCTCTTAAATATATTATTATCTATCAAAAAACAAAATGGGTACTCATTATAAATTTGTATGATTATAAATATAGAAAGAAGGAAAAAGTAGCCCATATTTCCACCATCTAAAAGCATTCTTAATATCTATATACACAACTATGCTCTATGTAAATTTGTAAATTAAGTTCAAGAAATACAAATTTGGATTGCAAGTTCAAATACTTAGAAATACTGCATTATCCAAGTATTGAGTTTCAGATATCAAGTAGTGAGAGAGCAATATTTCATATAAAATATTTTGCCTGAAACTGTTTTCTAAGCTAAATTATTGAACATTCAAAGCATATATGTCCTTTATGTATTTTTAAATATTTCAAATATATGCATATAACTATGTAACAAATAAAAAGCCAGTCTGCAACATAATAATATGCATGTATAATATTATAAAATATATAGTGCTTTCTTACTTTTTAGCTTAGCATCGTAAAATAATTATATGCTCAATTGAACTACTATAGAATATTCCATACTACTTAATTTTATAGTTTGCTTAATTATTTATTTACTTTTGGACATTTAGTGTATGCTTTCTGCCACAATTAACCTAGTATATTTATGGCACAATAATTTTGATTGTGTGGGTGTGTATGTGTATCTTTCACATACTTTCCTGAGGACAGATTTAAAAACTAGACATGTAAGACTAAGAAAGTCACCTTTTTTACGACTTCCTTTACAAATTGCTTTAAAAGTTTCTTAACAATGAAATGATTTACATTCCCATATTCAATTATAATAGAGTTTTATTAATATAACCAGGTGTCTGCTGTATTTCAGAGTGTCCACATACTACCTTCTTAAAATTGAATTTCTTTATTTTAATTACCAGTTGGGTAGGTTTCCACCTTCTTCCACATACAGGTTTGAAATATATATTTTCCTTGTTTATCTTTTTAAACCAAAAGACTGATGTTTACTAATATTCAAACTCCCATAATAATTTTTATAATGATCAGTAATTCCAAAGTTGTTTGGCATGGTGTATTAAAAATATAAAGATTAGGGGAAGCCGGATGGCTCAGTGGGTTAAGCACTCTGCAGCACCGGGGACCAGGGATCGAATCCCGGCCCCAGCCCATGCGGAACCATGTGCTGAGCTGGGAGCTCCCCCACTTCAGTTCTCTCTCTGCCTCTGTCTCTGTATCTCTCTCTCTCTCTCTGTCAAAATAAATAAATAAAAATATATTAAAAGATGGGCTTGCTTTAAAAAAAAAAATATATATATATATATATAAAGATTAGGATTAATGATCAGAAATTTCTTTGTTATTGATTTTTACTAAAGCTCAGTCAGATATTTGCCACTGAGTAGTGGATAATTGATTTTCTTAAAATAAGTTATCTCATCCTCATGTATTTTCACAGAATTAATGATTTTTTTTTTTTTACTTTTTATAGTAACTATTTAGATAATAGTATAATACAGTATCATAAACACTCAAATGACTTTATCCATTTTTTGGATAAATGTAAACAGTGTAGCCAGATTGAGAAATTTAATCAATTATGTAATAAGAACATCGTCTAAAAAAAATATCAGTTAATAAACATAGGAATCTATGTTTATTAAAAACAGAGAAGTCCTTACTATTTCACGTGTTTCTTAACTTAAGTATTTCACAAAATTCAGCTTATCTCTGCCAAGCATAGTGACATATTTATTAGAATTTCTTTATATAAATTATGTATAAAAATATACAACATGAATTTTGAATATTATAAATTATATAATACCATTTTAATTATAGATAATTGACCAAAAGTAACTTTAGAAATTGTATTCATGATTGACATAATATAAATTCACTTGTTATCCTTTTATCACTTAAAAACGTTCTTTATGTAGAAATTTCTAAATCATTTTTGAAGCATATTATTTTAACTCTGATACCCCAAAAGTTTTATGATTGACAAAATATACAGAGCTGTTTGATGACACTTTGAAAGTGTACTTCCTTCTTTCTGTTCTAGTTAGTCAGATCTGATTTATTTTAGTAAAGACCTTGACAGTCTTTTAATCACATTTAAAATTATTGCTTGACATTATATGTTTCAAACCATCTTTCTTTCATGCTGATTGGTGAAAAATATTGGAGTCATAAGCCATTACCAAGTAATTCTGTTGCATGCCCTGCAATTAATTGGAAGCCAAGTGTTAGTAAAATGCAATTAACTCAATTACTACAAATTTTTAAAAATCATGTCATGAAAAAAAAAACAACATAAAGTCAAATAGAGAAATAATTTTTATTCCAGGAAGGAATGTAAAAGGAGTAATCTTCTACCTCCTGCACTCTATCAATTCTTATCTTCTTTAGCCATTTTAATTAGCATATTAATAAATACCCTGTTAGATTTAATAGCAAGGGACAATTGCAAAGTGTAAGGTAAAATAAAATCTAATGCAGAGAGTTTGTTACTTACAAAAAAAATCATTATTGTCTAGTTAACCATAGCTTGCTTTTTTTCCCGTCTTTCTCTCTTAAGGGAAATGTTATTTGGAAGAAGATTTAAACCTTAGCTTAGCCCTCACATATTAAGCAAAATTAATGATCTATTTGCTTAGAAGCCATATATTAGCTCCAGTTTATCTGTCCACTGGGTAAACAGTAGACATTATGTGGTCACTATGATAGATTTGAACGCAGGCAAAGCATCAATCAGTGATGGCAGCTGATTAGTTGTTTGTGTCTCTGACAGGCTCTTCTATCTCCCTGAATGAAAGCCAGCTGATTGCTCTCACTTCTTGTTACATCCATTGCCCTCCAAGCCACTATATTACATAGCTAATGCTAAGGGTGGAAAATTCTCTGTGTCTGCTAACAGTGAATTTTCCCCCTCCTCTTGTAACTACATCAGCATTGGTCTCCTACTTCAAATTACAGAAAGGAGGCTGGTCAAGTGTGTGGTAATATAAACCTTTATGAAGCAATGAGCAATAATGGGTGAAACCTGTGTTTTAATAATAACGTCTGTTTTCTTTAAGGCAGAAAAGTGACATGAAGTCACTTTTCCTTTGATGTCACACTAAAAATTATATATGTCAAGATTTAAAATGTTGATAGTTGAGGAGAAAAATATTGTAATGAGAAGAAAACATTGCCCTTGAGATGAATTCAGATTTTGAAAATACAGTAGTAATTAGCACAAAAATTATCATTAAATTTTTATTCATTTCCTGTTAACGTCTGCTCAGGCCAATCTTTTATTACTTAGGATGTGTATTTAAACTCCATTACAAACACTCTAGCTTATCCATTAGACTGAAGAACAGATGGAATTAATTTATTTGCAGAAATATTTGAGTAAGTGAAAAGATATGAATTTTGACTTGCTTGACACCCAGAATTATCTAGCATATGGGCAACTCTTGTGACTAAATAAAAAGTCAAACGGAATGGATCATCTTCGATCAGAATTAAGGATCACTTAATCTATTTTAACTTTTATTTGTTTGTATTAGAAGTCATGCTTTTAGTAGCAAGTACTAAGAAACCATTTAGATATGATTCACAGGACATTACATAGATTCAGTAGCAATACAATTCCATGGTCTACCTGCTTTTTTCCCTTTTCTGTTTCTATAATATACGTTTGTCCAGTGCTTAAAGTTATTTTACAAATAAATATGGGTACCCACAGTCTTAAATATGTAATCACACATTCCAATTTCTACTCAATAACATATAAGTAACAAAATTAAAAACTGAGTGCAGGTGTATAATTATGAATTTTTTAAATATTAAAATTATTTTTATTTCAAGAAATTAAGATTAAAAAGATAAATATAAACATGGACACTAATTATGAATATAATTACAATGTTATTAACTTCCAATTTTATTTATGTAAACACAGCTCATTTGACAATTTTTTGAGCAGTAATAGAATATTTTTTGAGAAACATAAAGCAATTGTCAGACGTGTGAAAGTTCAGAGTCTGTGAAGAAATGAGGTTAATATTTTGTGCCAATTAACTGATATGATGTCTTCCCAAACTGAGTTGTCCAGTTGTGATATATGATCTAGATAGAAATTCCAGAAAAGACTAATAATGAGCAAGTACCATAAATTAATGAGTAATCAATTTCCGTATTCTAACTAGTGTTGTGAAGAAAAATATATTTATGATTTGCAATCTTATGTAGTTCTATTTTATTTATTTTAAAGATTGTAGTCAGAGAACAGAGAGTAGTTTATTTTAAAATGCATTAGTCTAGGTCAAAAATAGTGTTGGACAATTTGTAAGGATGATGCAATATTAGAACAGAATGGGTAAATTTAATATTCCATGGACATTGTAAACTCTTAGTCAAAAGGATAGCTGTATAAGTAATATTCAAGGTTAACTAATATATAGAACAGATTTCCCCAGGCTTCAGAAACTCTAGTGAAATGTTCTCTATTAAAACCTGTGAAAAAAAGAAGTCTTACCTTAAAGTGAATTCTGTTATTTTTATCTTATCATACTTGAGGTAATTAGAGTCATAATCAGAAAACACTGCCTAGTGAAAAAGACAATTATCTTAGAAAAGTTGTTCCAACTAAGGAATTATTTAGTACATGGCTCCTCTCCTCCTGCTCTATATATAGTCCAAGTGCCTACTATAATATATTAAGAATTGTGAAACCACGGGGAAGCCGGGATGGCTCAGTGAGTTAAGCGCTCACTTTGCAGCGCCGGGGACCGAGGATCGAATCCCGGCCCAGGCCCGTGCGGTACCATATGCTGAACTGGGGAGTTCTCCCAGTTCAGTTCTCTCTGTCTGTCTCTGTATTTCTCTCTCTCTCTGTCAAAAATTAATAAAATAAATAAAGAAAGAACTTAAAAAAAAACAAAAAAGAATTGTGAAACCA
>PVKE010007083.1:0-51921 GCA_004027555.1 Craseonycteris thonglongyai | reverse complement strand
AGGTCTCGGCTTCCAGCCCGCCCTCGATCCAGCTCCACTGTGACCGTAGTCCCCCAATCCCCTTTTGTTTTTGCCAGCCCCGGGCCGCGCTCCGAGTCTCTGTCCCCGAACCACTGCTTCCCCTTCCCTCTCCCGCTCTCCCCTTTTTTCTCTAACCTTTGTGTGTTGTTCTGCGTTGTGTGGTTCTCTTAGTTGAGGTTTCTTCTCAGGGTTTCCCCTGTGGATTCCCCTCTGTTCACAAGGCTCTTCCCAGTCAGTTATTGGCATTCTCCTCTCATGCCGCCATCTTGCTTCTTTTCTGAAGTTGTTCTTAACAATATAATGTGATCTTTTCGGTCTATTTTTATCCTGGAGTCACATGCCACCAGTAAAATTAGGGATATAAGGTTATCTCCTATCAAATCTTCTACCTCCACATAGTATCTATCATGTTCAGACATTATCACAGTCAAATCCTGCCTTTGTGTTGCATTCTGGACACTTAGCAAGGACCAGGGCATAGTCCAGTCCTCTACAACTGATTTCCACACACAGAGCATCTCCACTTCCTCCACGCCCACTCTTCCTAACTGTTATTCTTTGTCCCTTCACCACCGTCTTCTCTTGGATGCCTGTCAAATGAAAAGAACTAGTAGAGGTCTGGTTCTCCTGCTCTTTTATTTTCAGGAATGAGAAAAAGGTACTGAAAACAGGCTTCCCACCCCCCATGGCTCCACCCTTTACTCTTGTTTTTCTACAGGAGGAGTGACTTAACTGCCTGGGTAAGTCTAATCTCCTGATCTGTAATTTTCTGCCTGTACTGCAAGTATATGGGGCAGAAAATCCTGGGGATCTTCTTCCTTTCCATCTCCCATTCAGTAAACAGACCAGGCTAGACCTGATTGAGTAAATTCACCATCTTTCTAGGTTCTTATTGTGCCACTCAGTGAGGGTTGATTTCATCTCAATAGGAAAGAAATAGAAAGCCCTCCTTAGTCCTCTGGTGTAAAACTCAGTTCTCCATTTCAAGTTTACTATTACGGTAATATTAATAGTGCCTCTCTGAATTTTAGGACCCAGAGGAGAAGGGAGATACACTTAGAGCTATTCAATATGCACAGAAAACTATACAATGTTTACACTGTATCTTATATTCTTGTTATCACAATAAAAAACACTTCAAAAAGCATTTTATTTGTTATTGATAAGAGTATGAGAAATATTTGAGGCTAAGAGGCTTCTTTATGTACCATAGACATAGGCAAACAATTGTCTTCCCACCTCTCCATCCCAAAGATATAAATTTAAGATTGATCATGCCCTGACATTTTATATTATTTAAAAAATATAGACTGTAGATTCAACATGCCTGGTTTCTGTTGCCTGCTTATCTTCCTAATACATCAGTGACATTGGGTATGCTACTAAATTTTCTATGCCTCAGTTTGCAAACTGGGGATACTTATTAACAAACTTATAGAATTTTCTTGAGGAATGGATGAGTTAATGCCTAAAAATTCATAGGCTAATATCTGAAACATAATAAGCATTCAAACTCAAAAAGTATTATTATTTTATTCCTTCTTTAGTTCTCATACCATCCCTCATATCTTCCTCCATTCTTCTCTCCCTTCTTTTTCTCTTGTGAGCTTCCATCCTTCATGCTTATTACAATATATCGATTATACCTATTTCTTTCACCTTGAAATGTGTTTCTTTCTGAGACTTGGGGGAAGGTGATATTCACTGTTAGCAGTCAGCAATATACTGAAAATTAGCTGAAAACTTGGAATATGCTAAGCGAGTTAAAGTATTGGGGACATTTATAGGTGTTATAGCTAATTGCTTCAAATGAAATTTGTCCAGAACAACCAAAGTAAAAGCATCATGAAGATTTTATTGGCTATAAGTGGCAAAGACTTCACTTTCATATGTCCTCTAAATGACAACATCTTTCTCTAAGCTGTCTGCCAGAAGAAGAGGAAGCAAAATTGTGCTTTTTAACAGAGATTACCTGGACCTAAATTGTCACAAAATTAATTATTTCCAGGGGTAGCAGATACATATAAAGTGTGGAAGGCCAGGTGGTATAGATTCAAAGTCTCAGTTTCATTGACTTCTAACTCCCAGCCTGCTAACTACTAGTTGTGGAGCTGGGCCAACTGATTTATTGCTTTAGTGTCTCAGTTTCCTTGTTTGCAGAGTGGGAAATGAAAATATCTATATGAAAGATTTCCAGTGAGGAGTAAGGAGGCAATAGTAATTTGCCCTCCAGAGGGCCTGGATCAAGTAGGTACTCAATAAATATTACTTTTACCCACAGATGTAAAAATCTTTCATTCTCTTCAGATTTCATTTTGGCTGGGATACAGGTGCAGAAGTCATCTCTTTCCTATCAGCACTCAAGCACAGAACCAAGAAAGAAAGTCTCCAGATCTAAGCTAAAATCCAGAAGGCTCTCTATTCAGGTCTGTACAGAATCTACTGCTCATAAAACACTCTTGTACCTAGTCAGTAGCTGAGCACTTATTATCTAATATTGTTCAGTTATTTATTCATTTGATGCACCAAACAAAGAATTTTTATAAAGATTTATTTTTACTGTTTTTGACAGAGAGAGACAGAGAGAAGGGGGAGGACGCAGAGCAGTCTCCACAGCTGTATGTCATTAGCATTTTGATATGGTTTCATCCCACAGGTGGGTGTGGGTCTGTTCAGGGCAGGAACTGGGCCAGGGGCCTCTGGCAAGGGAGGCATGCCCCTGTGAGCTAGGGGCCTCTTATGTGGGAAGCACGCTCAGCACAGGAGCCAAACCTGGGGCCTCCCACATGGGAAGCTCGCCTTGGTGAGAACCGAACTAGGGGCACACACCTGTTCAGCATATGGCTTCACATGGGTGGGGGTCGGGATATGACACCCAGACCCTGGCACTGCCAGACTAGCGCTCAACCCACTGTGCCATCCCAGCTTCCTGAATAAAGCATTGTTAACACCTTCTCTGAACTAGAAACTATTCAAAGTACTAAGACAATGTTCCAGCTCAGAAAGGGCTTCTATTTTAATAATGGAGAGTCAGGATGAATAAACAAGCAAGATAATTACATAAATTAAAAAATGCTATAAACTAAAACAGGACACTGTGACAAACAAGGTCTGGGTGGGGCATACAATTATATTGATGAGTTTCTTTGATAAATGTTTGAACTCTCTATTTCTAAATGATGAGAAGAATCCAGCTTTGAGACAATCTTTGGGAAGGGTCTTCCAGGCACAGGAGAGAGCAAGTTGAAATCCTTGAGATGAGAGTGAGCTTGGAATATTAAAAGGACAGAAAGAAGGTCAATGCAGTGGTGGCACAAGGACCTACTGGAGAAGTGGTAGAAAGGGGGCCAAGAACAGATCAGGCAAATTTTGAGATCAAGAGTCATCCTTGGGTTTCATTCCAAATGCATTAGGAAGTGACTGAAAAGTTTTAAGCATGGAAACAACTTGATTGAAATGCTTTTAATATTTTCAAGGATGCCTCTGGCCGAGAGGTGGAGAAAGCTATAGACACCTGAAGCAGGAAGGGGCTACTAGATCTTAAGCTTCAAACTCCTCATTTTAAGATAATAAAATTGTGGCTTACAAAAAGAAATCCTTCAAAAGCTTACATGTGGTTACTAGTAGAAGCAGGAGTCGAATGCAGAACTTTGGTCTCTTAGTCTATGTTCTTTCCACACTAGAAACCCAAAGCCTGCATGATATCACCCAAGTCCTCAATATTTCTTAAATAGAGGAAAATAAAGTAGACAAAGTACATCGTCAGAGCCCTTCCAAGAATCTGTAAGAGCCTCCAAGGATTTCTCCATCTGCCAGCCGGCATTTCTACTCTGGTTTTTCTCCCCTGTTCTCTTATTCTTATCCACCTGTGCTTGTGAGAACACCAATGCCCATCCTCCCTAGTCAGTCAGTCCTGAAGGAGACAATGAGGTTCTCTACAGCAATGGGGAAACAGCCTCTACCAGCTCCACTCAGCATTTTGTCTTCTAGTCCCCAAATTGACATTGCTTGGGCCACAGACTCAGAGCTCCCATCAAAATTGTTCCATCACTGTCTCCCTTATTCATTCTTCCCTCAGGGAGCAAAAGTGGACCAAGTAACTAGGCAAGTATATGTACATTCATCCCTCTCTGCTTGCTCTTCTCTTTCTCCATCCCTTTTATATCAATGTATAATCAATGTCCTCTTGTCAAAATAAAAGCCAATTAAAATAAAACTTACGCATTTCAGTATAAGCAATTGGGTGACCTAACAAGTCATTTTTCCATGGTTTGGTTTTTCAAGTAGTCCAAACTTTGGATCCCATTCCAGGTCACCTGATTCTCTGCTAAACAAGAACTGAGGAAGATATGGCTGCTGGTTGAGGTTGTTGACCCTTCCTAAAGTCCTTCCTGTCATGGCTTCAGCAAGCAAAAAATTAGCTTTTATTTTTTTTTTTAAGATTTATTTTATTGTTTTTGACAGACAGAGAGACTCAGAGACAGAGAGAGACAGAGAGAAGAGGGAGGGCCCAGAGCAGTCTCCATAGTTGTATGACTTCAGTCTTTGTCATGGTTTCATTCCACACAGGTAGGCAGAGGCTGTGCAGGGCGGGAACCAGGTTGGGGACACAACACATGGGAGGCAATCCCCCCTTGAGACAGGGGCCAAACCAGGGAGCAAGAACCAAATAGGGGGCCTCCCACATGATAAGCACACCCCACTTCAGCACATGGGTCCGAATGGGCTAGGACTGGGACTTGATTTTTGATCCCCGGGGCTGCAAAGCAAGTGCTCAACCCACTGAGCCATCCAGGCTTCCCCCGCAAAATATACTTTTAAAGAAGTCATCTTGGCAAAGGGTAACCATGTATTTCTCTATGACTTAACATGACATGACTGCCTAGAGAATGGTGAAAGAGAATATTTACTGCTTTAAAGAGTTTTTAATAAGTCATTGACCCCAGCAAAGGTTCTTTTTTTTCTTTTTAAATTTATAGTGGAAATGATCAATCACTAGAAAATACATCCTGCTTATTAAATTGAGCTGTTGGCTTCCTGCCAGCTCATCCCATTGAACTGGAGGGTCTGGGGCAAGGGCGTGTGGGATAGCTTCTTCCTGCCATTGGTTTTCAAGGGCACAATTACGAGTTTTGTCATTTCATCAGAGGCTCCAAAGCTTATAAGTGAGCTGAGATTTAAAAGGCAGGTATGAGGTGAGTTATAAGGGAAGAAGAGGTTTATACTTTATAAAGCTATTGAAAGAAAGAAGTTTCTGCTCCCTTTCAGAAAATATAAATTTAGTAATGTGTATTTGTTTTGGTGGTTGAGGAAAAAAGAAGCTAAAGAATCGAGATTTTTAACATGAGCAATTGGATAGAAAATGGTGGCTTTGTTGACATAAACAAAATAGAAGAACAATTTAGGGAAGGAATTTATGGTTATATTCTGGTCATTTTAAGCTTATAGTATCCTTTTTCAAATTAAAAATGCTAAGGAGGCAGGTGCAATTGTTAGAAAAGTTCAGTGCTGAAAACAAAGACTTGGCAGTAATTGACAAGAAGGTGATTTATTTGAGTTTTTCATTTGAGACCAATGCAGGGGGAAGAATTAGAGAATTCACAGTTTGTAGGACAGAATAAAATGGGCCACAGAACCCAGCCGGGGTTAAAAGTGTTATGAAAAACATGAAATTGTAAAGATAGTGAAAAAATAATAACATCTAAGGAATAAAGATTGCAACTGGTAAACTGCAGGTGGTAGGTAAGTGATCTGGAAGGACAGGAGGCAGTAGTTTTAGACTGTAATTCAGGAGTCAGGAAACTCCTCTTCATAACAACCTGCCCTATGTATTTCCATTTGAAAGCCTGACTAAGGTCTTGTCAAGATCAAAGGTGCTCTGATGGATAGAGCAAAAACAGTTCTAAGAGAGAAGGTTATATAGCACCAAATTCCTACATTATATAAATTCCTACAATATATCAAGCAACATAATTTTAAAACTCAACAAGCTAGAAAAAGAAAAAAACTAAACCCAAAGTTCATAGGAGGAGAGAAACTAACAAAATAAATGAAATAGAGAGGAGAAAGACTACGAAAAAAATCAGTGATTACAAGAGTTTTTTTTTTTTAATCTTAAAGAGAAATGAAATTGACAAATATTTACTATGGTAAGACAAAAAGAGAGAAAACTCAAATAAAATAAAATAAAAATGATGAGACATTACAACTGACAACATAGGACTAGTAAGGATCATAAAAAACTGCTATGAATAAGTATGTGCCCAAAATTCAGGTGTGATCTTTCATAGACTATAAGTCTAATATCATGGAAGACAGGACATGTATAGAGCATTCTTGGGTCAGTCTGATATTAACAAAACCTAGAATTAAAGTCATACCCAATGTGGGGTAGCTGAAAAGATGAACCAGGTGAGGACAGTCCTTGCTCAGAGGATCATGGGAACAATGGCTTTGCCATTACCTCCATTACTGTCAAGTAAAAAGTTATCATGGAGACCATATTACATAACCAGAAGCAGAAAAGAACAATAGCTTTAGTCTGAAATAGGAAAACACATTCTTTAAAAAGCCATGTTATCTTTTAGGGTTTTCAGAACTCTGCATCAGAAGGTCCATGATATATACTTGTGAAGATACTGTGGCAATGACTTCACTTCCTTGCTTTTTATATCAGCTATCTTTTATTATTGCCACTGAGACTTTGTGAGTTCTTCTTTTTTTTTTTCTTTTATGTCTTCTTATACACTGCAACATTCAGTACTATCTCCATTCTCATTCAACAAAGCAAATGCATCAAGGAAAACAGTGAAAAGGAAAAATGCCTATGATTCAGATATTATTTTAATATGATATCAAACGAGTATGGATGTTGAAATGCTTATAACTCTGTTTTTATAAGACAATATGCAGCATCAGTAAAATGTAAATTAAAAGAATATATAAATTAAAGCCACAGTTTCCCACTCCACTATCCCTATAGTGTTAATAGATATCTTATGTTCATATTTAAATTTGGCTGCTTTTGTGTTTGGGATGGGTGGGAAGTATTTGTATAGAAATCACTCCATAATATTATACAGACCAAGGGACATTATTACCTTCAAGAAGGTTGTTAGTTAGCATTATTTTTGAGGATCTATTTATTAAAAACTTATACATTGTTCTGAATTATGTGTTATCTCATTGCCTACAATGAATTGAGTGATTGTTTCTTATGTATCTTTACATTTCCAACTGCATTCTGTCTGAATAAAGAATTGTATGATAGTCCCCCAAAACACAGACATGACTGGATACCTACTCTTCTTCATGTTGGAGAAAATAGAGATGATGAAGATGCTGGACTTCTCTTAGTGAGCATACATATTTGTATTCTCAAATTTGGGCATTGTAAGCAGCCTGGAATTAAATAAATAACTTGATATATGTCATAAATAATTTAGCTTTCTCCTATGTTATTTTCCTTTACCTAAAACCTCTGTGAGGGATTGGCTGGGTCCTAATCAACACTTCATCTCTAAGATGACTAAAACTTAATATATTTTTGTTAAAATAATCATTGTACTGGAAAGACAAAGCAAAGATATCTGAAAAACTTTAACAACATTATGAAGATACAATAAAAATGCAATATAATAATTCAGAAATGATATGACTTATTTACCTGAATTCAATTTTTGAAAGCAATAAAGAAATGGAATCCCTAGTCTTTTTTTTAGAGACCTTGCAATTTTATGGTAAAGTAGCAAAAACAAGCACTGAAAATATTCTAGAACTGTTAGAAAGAAGAAGTAGTACACACTGGTGGGAAGAATAGGGGGTACAAACTATTCTTTCTTTGAGTATTTTGCAGTAGTTTAACTTACTCTTTGGGAAACAAGCGCACCATGTATTACAGTTAATACATGGAAAGGGTATGGTTGAGGTTAGGTGACTGGCAGTAAGAACCAAAAGCAATAGGTATTTGTTTTGAATGTATTTGTTATAAAAGTGCCACAATATCTGACCTACTGACGCGTTCTGAAAAGATTCTGCTCCTGTCATTAATAATCAGAACATCTCAATGGGCATCAGAAAGCCATTCCTCTCTTGATTTATCCCTTTTGTTAAAATTGATAGCTTTTGCCTTCAGATTTTTCTCTTGGCGTACTTCATGTTAAACTCTGTTGGCTATTCTCTAAGAAATGCATTTTTGTTTTAAATCTAAAACAAAAAACAAACAGTGTCCAATTTTAGTTTGTGACAACTGGTGAGAGAGACAAGTTGAGTTGTGTGGATAGTGTACGCAGCTCTCCAGCCCATTTAAAATGTCTCCAGTGTCCCTATATAGTGTCACTACATAGTAAATTATCAGTTTTCTCTTCTATGGGTTTCAGCATTTCTCCATCAAGTAATTTTACTACCAACTCCTACCACATGTTTAGGGTCTAATAGCCCTGCTTTATTTTCTGCTAGTTCCCAAATTATGCCCTTTGCCTACAATTCTATCTTCTGTGCCTCTAACCATCTTTCATATCTAACAAGCAAAGCTGCATTCCAACCTGTGAGACTAGGAGACATAACAGAAGTCAGTTAGTTTTCTCTTCCTGCAACACTGCTTGTCTGGCCTTGGAGAAAGTTGGCTCAGCCTGGCAGCAAAGAGGAAAGCAGAGGGACACCCTCACTGTATTTCTAGGCTTCCCATCC
The DNA here is from genome assembly GCA_004027555.1 of Craseonycteris thonglongyai. NCBI lineage: Eukaryota > Metazoa > Chordata > Mammalia > Chiroptera > Craseonycteridae > Craseonycteris > Craseonycteris thonglongyai. Next base: position 43,212 of record PVKE010007083.1, on the reverse strand, counting down.
TTCATTGTAGGAAAACTTACATATAAGAGAAGGGCAAAGTTGAAGTCAGATTTCAAAGTTAAATAACAATTAAATACAAAAGTAATTATTTATTAGAATAAGAAAATAGGGACCTTTGTAAATTCACAGTTTTTAGTCTTGAATTTCATAGACATAAATCCTGGGATGGAGATTCTAATACAAGGTATGGAGAAAATCTTATTCAATAAAAAATTTCCTAGAGGCATGATGTTGGACTAGAAGGTAAGACCCCCAAGTGAAAACTCAAGTATTCAAATAAAGTCACTTCACTGTTTGTTATATCAAGGAAGAAAATGTATGACTACGAAGAGAGGTGGTCAAAGAAGGTAAATACGGGTAAACCAGTATGGCTCAGCAGGTTAAGCATTCACTTTGCAGCCCCGGGGACCGAGGATCAAATCCTGGCCCTGTCCTGTGTGGACCCATATGCTGAACTGGGATGTGCTTTCCATGTGGGAGACCCCCAATTTGGTTCTCATTCCCCCGATTCAGCCCCTGGCTCACAGGGGCGTGCCTCCCACATGGGAGGCCCCCAGCCCAGTTCCTGCCCTGCACAGCCCCACCCACCTGTGTGGAAAGAAACTATGTTGAAAACTGATGACATACGACTATGGAGACTGCTCTGGGCCCTCCCCCTTCTCTCTGTCTCTCTCTGTCTCTGTCAAAAAGAATAAAATAAATTTTAAAAAGAACACACACACACACACACACACACACAAACAAAGAAGGTAAATACAAAAGAAGAAATGAAGAGGCACATCAGAATATTCTAGTTTTCCCCTTGGTGCTGCAGTAGTCAAAAGTAGCTTTAAGAAAATATAATTTCCCATAGGTGAGTTTTAGATTACCTTGTTGAAAAATGCACAACATAAAACACCCCACTGCTCTAAGCCCATCCTTTGATCCCCCAGGAGCTCTTCAGTATATAGGTCCTTTTTGCTCACGAATATACTAGAGGCAACACCTTGCTTTGCATCCCAAAAGTCATCACCAATAGACAAAGGGCAAGAATAGCTAAATCTGGATCTGTACAAGCAGTGTGAGTGTGAGGGTCATTGGTGGGAATGAAGCAACAAAAGCACAGAAATAATTTTTTGTGTTAGCTTAATGGAGAAGACTTTTTGTTTTACCTCTCATTTTATAGCTGGAGAAACAAAACAGAAGCCCAAGAGAGTATGTGCTTTGTATAGGCCAGGTGATGTTCATCCTAGAGCACAATTCCTGTGACCTCAAGTCTAGCTTTCTATACTCACATGTGGACAAAGCCACTCTTACTTTGACTGGCTTAGCTCATCCATTTTCTTTCTTCTTGGAGATAAAAGGGATATCAATGACCTGCCCTAACATCTGAGCACTGGCATCTGATGGCTATCTGTACACAGAGCCAGCAGGATCCCAGAGCATTGTACTCTCCAAGTCTGCAGGTCAAATCAGTGGAGCCGTGGTGCGAAGTCATGAGAGCACCCTGCTGCCCATTCTTCATACTCAAATTCCCTGTGGTCCCTGGGAAAAATTTTTATCAAGTAGGGGATCAACCTGGAAGCATTGAGCTTTGATATTCCCCTTCTTAGTGATGCTATATGTTTCAAGGTTAATGTTTAAATATGAAGGGAGGAAAAAGTCATATTTCCTTTGCTTTACATTTTGCTGACCAGAGCTCATGATTATATGAAGGTCTCTCTAGATATTTTGAATATTTTCATGAACACAATAAAATGCTCAGGTTTTCATCTCCTCTATTCTGGAGGCATCCCCTGCTTGGCAGCTGATAGGTAACTCACCTCTGCTATTCTCTTCCTCACTGTGTCATCATCTATTCAGGTTAAGAGAAAGACACATGAGGCAAGGTGTGGGTTCCAACTGCATAGGGTAGCTTAGGACAGGAAATCCATCTGTGTCTATCAGCTTCTTGGTTCAGAGAAATCCAAGTGAAACTTAGAGAGGGAAGCAATGTTGAGAACAACTGGTAAAGAACCAGTAAACCTCACCTGCAATTGTTTCCAATTGCAATTTTGAGATGCCCATTTTCCCTCTATCTATAAAGTATTTAAAGTCTGCAATTTCTCTAAATATGTACTGTTGTGTCTCACTCTGTCTGGAGTCCAGACTTAAACAAGGAAGCTATGGGTTTAGCAGGCTTCTATGTGATCATGCCCTTATTACTTCTGAGAATTCTTTTGTGCAGCTTAAAGGATAAAGAACCTTATAGAGGTTCTTAACAAAGTATGTGATAACCATATTTTAATTTGTATCTTAATGGCAGGGTTCAGTTTAGAACTTCCTCCTATAGCTGTTTTAATGGCCAAACATTTGAAATAATTAAAAAGGTTTATTTTTTAATTTTTCAAATCTTGGAATGTGTGGGCTATGTATTTCTTTCTTAATTACATTTGTGAACCTTTTTTTGTGGAGGGGGAGGAGGCTTATTTTATTTTTTGTATTAATAACATTAAATTCACCTAGCACTATCAGCTCACATTTTCAATATTATAAGTCAAACACCTGGCTGAAGGCTCAAGTTTATTATTAATAATAATGTTCTCTGTATTCCAAGTTACTACAAGTGATAGATTTACCAAATATTTTGCCACCACACAAAATGAGTTACCATTTTACCAGCATCATCTATCTAATTTCTCATTGCCCATTTCCCATCCCAAAGACAATATTTTAGGTTTCTGTTATGATAACATACCACTTTCAATGCCAATTTCTGTATCAGTCATCAATTGCCCAATAATAGTGACTACTATATAATCCTGTATGTCAACAGTTGACAAAAATTAGTATTTAATCTTACGTTCTGGGTCAGTACGTTAGTGGCAGTTTGGCTTATCTAGACTGGCTCAGTGCTAAGGTGTAGTAGACTTGATTTTTGTTCACTCTACATACTGAGGTCCATGCTGAAGGAACAGTAGCTACTCAGAGCATGCTCTCCTAATGGCAGATCACTAGCGCACAAAAGGACAACCTTCTGAGCAGAGTTCAAGCTTCTATGTGTATCATATTTAAACCCCACTGGCCAAAGTGCAGAACATACCAAAGCCCAAAGAGTAGACTTTACCCACCATGAAGCCATTATAAGGACATTAATGTTATTCTTCGTCTACAGGGAAATAACAAATTAGGACCAACAATTTAATTTACCGCAACATCCAACATATGCTGAGTCAATCAGAATACTTTTACTTACACTGAATAGCTACTTTTGACCTAAAGAGCCAAAGCACAGCCCTTCGTTCTGTGTAATTGAATGTGGCAGTAGCGGGAAAGCTAGTTTACAGAGAAACAGAGGCATACCGCAGAATGGCCACATACAGCAGAGATGAGAGAAGCACAGAGGGCTTCCTTGATTCCTAACACCTTTCCCTTTCCTCTTCCAACTCCTTCCTGGGGCTCAGAAGGTTTCTTCTGTTTCTTTGAAGTTCCTCCCCTATCCTTAAAATATGTTTCAAAATTTTCTTAAACTGGATCACGAGGGTTTGTTTGTTCATTTGTTTTAATAATTTGGAACTAAAGGTTACCAATAAATACATAAGGATGTTAATAAAAGTCTTGTATTAGATCACCATTGGGTTCAACATCTCATCCCTGGCCAGAAGGAAACTGTACTAAATGGTCCCTCCAGTCACTTATAGCTTAGAAGCTCTAGAGGAGGGTCCTAGGAGGGATTCAGCTGTAATGGAGAATAAATGCCTTCATCGTACAGCTGAAGTGGGTGGATAACTCAGCATCCCCTGATGCTCTACAAACAACTGAACATGTATAATACTCTCCTGGTAGAGCATAACAATTATCTAAGCATCCACTGCATACTTCCGTTCAGGGTCCAGAAAAAGCACATTATAAGTATCAATTATGTCCAACTGCTGTAATATATCATTTAAGGCTGCTATTTTCTTATTTATTTTCTGCTTGGATAATCAAGAAACATATGAGCTCACTTACAGGTGGACTATAAATCTGAAAGTAACAAAGAAACAAAAACTCAAGGACACAGTCGATAGTTTAGTGGTTACCTGAGGGTAAAAGGGAAGGCGGGTGGGAGAGCTGGGGAGTAGGAGGGTTGCGGGGAGTAGAAAAGGGGCATCAAATATATGGTGATGGAAAGAGAGCTGATGCTTGGTGATGAGCACAAAATGCAATGCATAGACAACGTAATGTAGAATTGCACACCTAGAAACTATGTAATTGTTACCAACCGATGTCACCCCAATAAATTGAACAATAAAAAATTAATTAAATAAATAATAAAGCACATTAACTCAAAATTATTGTCTTTTTTAAAGTGAATGTGGAAAAAATATACAAGCTAAATAATGAACAAGAAGTGAAATGAGTTTATAGGGTGTAATCTTGGCAGAAAGCATGGATCTGTGTGTACAACACTTTTGGGGGGTAAATTTGCTTTCTTTTAGGTACAGAACCATTCACCCAGTCAACTTAGCCTACTCTCCATTTCCTCAGAAAACTAGATGGCAAGTTAAAGAATTATGCCATGGCTGATATTATTGATGAAGATAGCATAAATGACATCTCTGGAGAAGAGATAGTCAGAGCAGTTTCTCCAACTCATATCAGATTGACATGAACAAGACACTTTTTTCTTACTTAGTCAAACCTGTGCTGCTGGTAGAAACATGTGAGTACCAGATTCCTTCACACACTTCAGCACAAAACCTCTTACCATCATTTCTGAAATAGTTCAGACTGAGGACTTCCCTATTGTATATCCAAATATTAAACCTAGCAACTTGGTGAAGAATATGGTGTGGTAGCAGTTTCCTTCTCTCTTAGGTTGGCAGAGTTATTTAGTTCAAGCACATTAGGACTGAACTATGATACATACAATTTGTTAGTGAACTGACATTAAGCAAATCATTTAACTCCTTAAGGATCATGTGTAAGGTGGAGATATAATGCCCATCTCATAGAGCTGTTAGAAGAAGACGATATGTGCAAAGAGCTCAGCACAGTGTCTGTCAAACAGTGAGATTTATTTTTTATCTCCCCTGCTATGTTCTCCTTTCTTGCCTTATTGTAGTAACATTATATATGGAGACATTATGGATGATACACCCTTTTCTAGGAGAAAATAAAGGCATTATCTCTTGACATTTTAATATCTATTGATCTTTACTTCAGTCTTATCCAAGTATTTACTAGACAAATGCAGTTCTGTCCCTCTGCAGGGCTTTCCGGCTTCTGGGCTATGTCTTCATAGAATACCAGAACCAGAAAGAGCCTCAGAGTTACTCATTTCACAGATGGTGAAACCGACAACTGAAAAGATGAGGTGGCTAGCTCAAGGTCATTCAGGTAGGTAGTGGCAATGCCGAGTTTAGACTCCATTCTATTCTACATTTTACTGTGCCATACAACCTAATGTCTGCAAATAAAGAACCTATACGTTTGTCTTGTTAGTTTCCTGCTAATGTTTTAGTTAAACCACAACAAAAATAAAAAAGGTCAACAACAAAATAGAAAAGGTCTATTTTTCCAACTTCTTGGCTCCAGATTTTGTGCTTATAGAGTAAATCTAAAATTTCACAAACACGACTCAGAAACACATATTACTGTGAGTGGGTTTCAGAAATCTGTGTGAACTAAACAAGTTCATGGAGCCCAAATATTTCTAAAGACAAATAATCTTTGAAGGGTCCACTAAAGGGTCCAATAAGAGAATTAAAGAGCCCTCCCGGAACCCCCACAAAGCTTAGAATCCAGGAACACTCAGCAGGGAACCAACAAAATGACCCAGAAATGAGCTAATTAAAGCACACGGTAGTGTACAAAGCTGGGCCACTTGTATAGCTGAGACCTAGAATTCATTCAAAACAGATAGAATAAAATAGAAAAAAAAAAAAAGAAGAAGAAGAAAAGAAAAAAGAGAAAAATTTAATACTTAGCTCCAAGAGAGTCATGCTGTGGTTGTTACCATGTCCCAAGAGAGGGTGTCTGTATAAAATAGCCAGGCCTGGAAATTTACAGCTGTGTACTTGGGAGTTCAATTTTAGGATCAAAATATATTAAGAGAGGTGGAAGCATGTGCCTGGTGATTTTTCTCATTGCAGGTGGAAATGATGCTTGTGGCTTAGATGCACAGAATGGTTGTTTTCAAGCTTGAGACACCTTGTTGGTATCACTTTTTGTGCCACACACAAAGATGGCAAAGAGAATGGCTGAAGATGCTACATCTGAAGATAACCACCACCAGAAGCATCTAAACCTCAATACCTTGTGAGCAAAGCAGATAATGAGTGCAGTAGAGTCTGAGCGAAAAGAGACCACTGGGGTTTGGGGTGGAGGAGGACTTCACATAGGGAGTGAGACTGGGTTCAGCTCACTCAGGCCCCACAGATCTGGACTGAACTCTGCTTTTTTTTTTTTATTGGATCTTTGGGTCCTGATCTTGGCAGTTCAATTTAGATTGTGGAGGTATCATCCGCTGATAGACTTTCAATTCCAATTCAGAAATTTTCTAAAAATTGTGAGCATAAGACCCTATTTCTGAGGTTGCCTCGTTATGTTTTCAGCTGTCAGTGCCAGTCTGTGTGGAAGTCTGTATCAATCAAGACTTAGTATATCGATTGTTTTTATGCTTCTGCTAACAAAACTACCAGGCTCCTGTATCTTCGTAACAAAAGCCAGCAAACACTTAAAAAAGAAACGAATGGAACAACCACAGAAGAAAAGTGAATAGAGTTTAGTTAGAGAAACAGGAAAGCATTCGAAGGTGCAGTAAAAGCCAAAGGAAGTATAGCATTTGACACCACTGAGGCATTGAAAGGTGTGGCTCAGTTTAGCAAACTGACAGGGATTCAGGGAAGATGGCCAGAGATGAAGCTGGAGAAAGAAAGGCCAAATCGGGCAGGACCTGATGAAGGGTATGTATCATTCCGAATTTTATTTCAAGAACTAGGATGGATAGTACTTGGGCTATGAGTGGGGGGTGAGGAGAGTAAGAGAGTGATATAATTAGAGCACCATGAGATCTTCAAAATTATGGCATTAAAAGTATATAACATGAAGAACATCTTTATTTCATTTAAAGCGTTTCTGCTTTGGGGAGATGTAAAGACATGCTTCTTTGAACATTACATCTATTTTTGAGTATCTTTCTTATGAAGAAACCCTCAGAATGTCATCAGATGCTTTTATCTCTGTGGCGCCCACCTGAAAACTATACTTTGATTACCCTGACAGGTGGGTGGGGAAAATCTGGTGCTTTATGTGTCTGAGGACAATAGAGGCTTCTTGAGTGCTACTTGCCAGCCTTTTGTTGTTAGCTGCTGAAATTCTGTACTTTGAGAATACAGAGTCTCAAAGCTGAGGGACATGAAGACATCTTCTGGGGTGAGGTGGCGAGGGGTGTGGTGTGATCATCGGTGGGAAAAGCGGCAGATGCTTGACAACTTTAGAATTCGGAGGAGTTAACAGATTCCTCACACCTTGAGCACAAATGTTCAAACTGTCCTTGTGCAGGTTCCCATGGATATGAGTACAAATGGATTTTTAAATGGTGAAATATCAGTTTGAAGTTAACAACCTGACCATGTCCGCAGAAATTACCAAAATTAGCACCGAGAGTAAGAAGAACTAGACAGGGGATTTGCTATTGATTCCTGGCGGCTGCTTCCTCCTCAGATCCATTCTTGTCTCGCCTCAAATCATCCTTTCTTTTAGTATTGCCCTGGTCCTACCTGCCTCACCACCCCAGTCAAAGCAAAAACAAGCAAACACACAGTATTTCCTTGCCTCAGTATTTCTCACAAGCACTTTCTTTTTGTGCTTTTTAATTTTAATTTTTGTTGATTTCTTTAAGGAGGCAAAACTTAGTAAAGGAAAATTTCTCAATTCAACACAAGGATGTCATATCATGGACTTCCTAACAGTTGGCTCCCATAATGGTAGAATTAGATCCCAGGAGAAATAGTGAGAGGGTAATCATCTGAGTTATTTAAAACTCAACTGGGCCAAGTCATGGAATATGTACTACCAGAAATGTCACACCTTTGGCCAAGTGGGAATGAAGAAAATGAACATAAAAGATTAATTTTCCCTCAGTTCAATTTTTCTCTAGGCTGAATACTGTAGCTCCTGCTAACATCAGCTATATCATCACACAAAAACATTCCTTGCTTTCTGGCTACCACATTTCTTAAACTAGAAAAAAAAAAAATCCCTTCTTCAATTATTAAGCAGCAGCATGGATTCACAGGTAAAAATTTTAGGGCCCACATTCTAATTCCAGGCCTATTCCTAATTTCATAGAAATTCTATGGCAATTCTATGGGGAAAGGTCAGTATGTAACATTTCAACAATTGTGCCTAGTTATGCATCACTTTCTGCAATTTTGAAGTGGCATTTTTATCTACATATGAGTAATGCTTTCATCCCACCAAAGGAAAAAAAGGCCTATTTTCTGATAGCAAGGTATTGCAGCTGTTACTCTGAGGTCTATTCATATATTTCTTTGTTTGTTTTTTAATATATGCCAGCTAAGGAGTCTGGCTCCAGGACAAAAGCCTACATGATCTTTCATTCTGACTACAGACAATTACAAGGCTTGGCTTGGCAGGCCTCATGGGGGAAGCTATCTCCCCTCTGTTCCCCCAGGCCGTTGCCATTTCTGGAGGAAGATGCAGTCACGCACTCAGCCTCAGGCACCTCCGTTCAGAGGCGTCCTTGTTGGAGGCTCAGTGGAGACATTTTCTGGGATATTCTGCCATGACCTCCCCATAGAGGGCCTTGCCCCAGGCATTTTTCCTCACTCTGACTCTGTTTTTCTCCTCCCCCAGCTCTTCCCTCCTCCTTCCCTCTACTCCCTGGGTCCAGGGGCCTTTTCTGCAGGGCTCCTCAGCAGTAAGGTGATTCCCTCCCTGTGTTCCATGTCCTCAGATCCAAGCCTGATATGACTCTGTGGGGAAAAATGGGACACTGTGGAGCTGGCACCTTTTTCTTTTGCTTCTTGTCTGTACTGTCTCGGGAAGGGAATCAAAGCTTGATTGCTGCAATTTGGCTCATTGTCTTCTCACCAGGCAGTTGGACACCAGTATTACATAGCGTCATAGAAAATTGCTCCAACCCCAAATATGTGAAATATATGCATGAAGGCATCAAAGTAAATCAATGTTCCAATCACTTAGCATTCTGGGTCCAAGGAAAGGTGAAATGCCTTTGCCTCTCCTCGCCCCTCCCCAAAACTGCAATAAAAAAATACCACATTCTGATAAGCCAACAGAGCTATGTGCATAGCTTTCATAGTTCACGGGGCTTTGTGGTAGTGAGAATAATACCCCCACCCCACCCCGCAGATATCCACATCCTGATCTTTGACCCTGTGGGTATGTTATATTACATAGCAAAATGGACTCCGCACCTGTCATTAGATTAAGGACCTTTAGATGAGGACCTTATCCTGGATTACTAGTCAGGTGGGCCCAAGGTAATCACAGGAGTTCTTAAAAGTCGAAGATGAAGACAGAAGAGGAAGAAAAAGATGCAACAATGGAAGAGTTGACTCCCACTATGTCTAGCTTTGAAGATGGAAGAAGGGGATGTGGACCAAGGAGTGCAGATGTTCTGAAGGAGCTGGAGAGGGCAACAAAGTAGCTTCTTCCCTAGACCTTCAGAAAGTAATGCAGCCTTGCTAACACCTTGATTTTAGCCCTCTGAGACCGATGCTAACTTCTATACTAAAGAATTGTAAGATAAATTTGCTTTGTTTTAAGCTACCAAGTATAGAGTAATTGTTTACAGCAGCAATAGTAAACTAAAATGGCTCTTTCACATGTATCCTTTCACTTGATCCTCAGAACAACTCATGATATAGGTATTATTATTAATTCTATTTGAACAATTATTTCCTATTTGTAAGCTTTAGGTTGTCCATTTTACCTGGAGCTCAAATGGGGTAAATAACTTGCCCAATGTTTCACAGCTAGTAGGAGACAGAGGTAGAATCAAACGTAGATATGTATGAATCAAAGCCATGTTCCTTTTTTATTACATCCGTAGCCCTTCTCAAGCTTTTTGGGGATCTCAGCCTCCAGTACTATTCGGAAGAGATTTATCACTATACATTTCATGACAGCCTTTTACCTCAACCCTACAAGATGGCTGGCCAAATAACCACACATGTAACTACAGTGTTTCAATTAGTACCTCAGAAGCAATCACTGCCGGCCTATTTATAATCAATTTTAATGCACAGGAAAACTCTTACACAGATTCTCTTGGATTTTAGGCCACTTGGATGACCACCATCATAATCACTTTACAGGATACTTCGTCCCCTGGCTCCCTTACCCACTCAGCCTCTATGACCACAAGGCCACAGCACTCACAGGCCTCTCCATGTGCTTTGAGAAGGCAGCTTGTGTGGGTAGCAACAACTTTTTGTTGATGAGATTTAACAGAAGGACCAAGCAATGTTTATCACCCCTCAATCATAAACAAGGATGTGCTGTATCCTGAAGCTGATTGGGCTCTCTTAACCAAGGGCAAACACTGTGAAGGGAAACCAAGTTTTATGCCATTGGCTATTAATACCACCAGCAGTGGAGTGTTTTTGATTTCAAGAGGTCAGATCTGAGCCATGTAGACCCATGTTTATTACAGTCTAACTCTTGGAACTTGGATCTACTCGAATCTTAAAATATAAACTCTGGGAGCAGCTTCTTCAGGATTTTGGGAGACACCTCCCCCACCCCCCCCGGATGAATCATACAAGGAGAACATTTGCCATAATAATTAGAGCCCTAACTGCTGCAGCTGGTTTCTTTTTATTTATTTATTTATTTATTTATTTATTTATTTGACAGAGACAGAGAGAGATACAGAGACAGAGAGAGAACCGAACTGGGGGAGCTCCCAGTTCAGCATATGGTTCCGCAAGGGCCGGGGCCAGGGCCAGGACTCGATCCCCGGTCCCCGGGGCTTCAAAGTGAGCGCCTAACCCACTGAGCCATCCGGCTTCCCCTGCAGCTGGTTTCTAGGCCAAATCAGATGCATGCTATCTTCTTTATCTACCACTGATCTCAGATTCCTTTCATCCTCTGCTGGTAGGTGAATTGCCTAGTGGGGTAACAGACCCTCAGTGTTGGTTGAGATACCAGTTCTTTCTCTGGGTCAAGTTGCTGTTTGTTCATTTGCCATCAGAGCTTCTCAAGAGATTTCCATGGATCATTTAAGTGCCAAACTTCTGCTTTCTTGCCCCATTACGTAACAGTAGTTGTAGAGCCTCCTGATAATTAGAGCCTGTGGCATGTGCCATGATGGTGACTCCTTTACATGGCTGACGTTTCAAGGAGCTCCAAATATGTGTGTGGCAGTTGCCATGTGCAATTAGGTAGCACTATTATTTTCTGGAAGTCATAGGCTGACCAGATGTCCCTTTTTAAACAGAACAGAAAACGTGGGCACTGTCCTGTTTCAAATGGTACATATGGTCAGTATAACCTCACTGGGCTAAATTCAAAGAGTCCGTAGGCTGACCGTTTGTACCACTTGAAATGGGACAGTACTGTTGTTTTCTGCCTTGTTTAAAACGGGATGTCTGGTCAGTCTAGGAAGTTAAGACTGCTGAACTTAGAGAGCACAGGATTAGAGTTTACTGCCCTTGTGGGGCTGAGATTGAAGCAGGCACCTGAAGACTCAGACTCTCCAGAATCATCCTCCATCTGCTACATGATAATGCAGTATTTATTCCAGCCTTCTCCTGGGAAGGTGATAACTAGGCGTTCTCATTCCTCTCATCTAACAGTGAGCATTAGAAAAAATAAAACTATAAGCAAAAAGCTGTGATGCTGTGGTACTTTTCAGTACGTGGGAGAATGCCAGAGTGAGTCACGGTCTCTGACCGCAAGAGCTGCCTGTGAGGGGGTTATGGATGTGAGAAGGTCGCCTCAACAGTCAGCGTCCCTTTCAAGGCTGTATCTTTCCCCACTGTTGCCAGGTTCCAGCGTGGCTCTCCTGACATGGTCTGCTATTTACTGATGTGCATCGTGACTAAAATGAAAAGAAAATCGATAAGCTGTCCATCCAACATCTGATGCTAATGATATTTGTCTTCTGGCTCACCCACCTCCTCCATACTTCAGGCTCTTGCTGACTTGCTGCCAACTTCTATTACATCCTTGCTGTTCTTCTCAGTGTGCATTGAGGAAAATCCAGAATACCCCCAGATGGCTTGCTTTCCTCTGATACTCTGTGCATTGTCAACCTCCCCAGGTTTTATATCTAGCATATTATTGGAGACACTTGGAATAGCAGCAAGGGGACAGAATTTGGAATTTGGTGACCTAAGACTCTAATCTTCTAATATGACTTTGGGCAAGGCATTTTAATACTTCAGGACATCAATTCCCTCATCTCTAAAAGAAAGAGGTTTAATTGAAATATTAGTAAATTTCCTTCCAGCTACATAATTTTGTGATTCCATAATCAAAGACATTTCTGAAATTTCAATTACCAGAGATTTGCCAAATGGGAAATAAATATCACACAATCTTAAAACTTTCTAAGGATGAGATAGGCCTGATTCATTCCTACTATTTTTTGCCACGTGGTATCTATTTAATTTAGATCTGGATTAATGATTCATGAATGGAGTTGTTTTTTAGCCAGATAATTTTATGAATGTGGTATAATAAAAAAGCACTAAATGAGATGGGAACCCAAATAGAGGGAAGTCATGTAAATAGCTGAGTGACCCTAGTTAAATCTCATTTTCCTTTTCTATAAATTAGGGACATTAACTCTCTCACAGTCTCCATATGATTACATGGTGTAATTTATAAGTCACATAGTATAGTGCCTAAGCATAGTAACTGTTAAACATACTTTATCTTGTTCTTCTGGTTTTGAACATAACCATAATTGCAATTTCAGTAATTATGTAAATAACAATATCCATGTTGACAAAAATTAGAAAGAATATTCCTATACTCCTTTTGACTAATAAGCCTCATAAACTGGACCATAAAAATACTGTGTTCTAAACACCCAATCCTACACATACAGTAAAATAAATGGACACTAATGCTTAAATATATCAATATCATACAAGCAATGTGAAGGATGGGGAAATGGCATACAAAATGTGTTCATCTCAATTGACATACATTACACAGCCATAGGGAATATTAATAGTGCTGCAAACACCCCTACCTTGTGCTCCTTTCTAGTCACAACACCCATTTGGATAGCTGCTACTCTCACTAATAAGAGGCTAGTCTATGAGAACTTCTACACTTTTGTATAAATATAAAAGTTCTTAAGTTTCATAAAGTCCACTTAATCAAATTTTTTTTCTTTTGTAGTTCTTGCTTAATAGGTCCTATCTAAGAAAACTGTGATTTCCCAATAGCCATGAAGATTTTCTCCTACAATTATTTTATGTTGTATGGCTTTACTTGAATTATATGATCCATTTTGAGTAAATTTTTACATATAATGTGAGATAAATGTCAAAGTTGTTGTTGTTTTCCAAATAGATTTTCAGTTGTTCCAGCTCCATTTCAAAAAAAGATTATTCTTTCACACATTGAATTACCTTGACGTCTGACATTTTTACTGAAAATCAATGAAATATACTGCATGCATGTGTGTCATATATATATAATATATATGTAGTTTTGGTCTCACTATTCTATTCAATTGATCTATATGTGTATTTTTTAATGCAAATGTGACATTATTTTAACTACTGAAGTAGTGTGATTCCTCCAGTTATTTACCTTTTTAAGATTATTTTGTATATTTTAAATCTTTTGAAGTCTCATAAAATATCTGTATCAGATTGTATCATCTTTTTTTAATGCTGCTCAGGTCTTGACAGAGTTTTTGTTGACTATATTGATGAATTTTGACAGAACTGACATTTTAACAATGCTCAATCTTCCAATCTACGATTATGACATCTCTCATATATCTCCATTTTTTGGGTCCTTTTAAATTTACTAGAGCAATATTTGGCAATTTTCAGCCTATAGTTCAATTTTTATATCAATGTTATTTCATATTTTGTTATAAATGGTACCATTTTAAAATTTTATTTTCAAGCATTTATTACTAATAGACATGCAAAACTCATTTGTGATTACAAAAACTTTTATCAGGTAACTCTGCTACATTCATGTCTTAGTCTAGTAGAATTCTTTTTCTTTTTTTTTTTTGTAAATTTCTTGGCAGAGAATCTGTGAATCTAGGCAGATTTAATTCTTTCTCTCTAATCTATGAGCCTTTAATTTATTCTTTTTCCATCATTAGTGACTAGGACCTCCAGTACAATACTGAATAGGAGTAGTGACAGTAAATAAGCAAACAGTATTTGTTCTTCACCTTTAAGTAGGATTTTAGCTTTGGGTTTGTTATAAATGCCATTTTTTTCAATTTTAGGATTTCTTTTCTTTATTTAGTTTGTATAATGAGTGTTTGTTGACATCTATGAACTGTTATTTTAGCATATATAGACAATGTATAAAAACCATATGGTTTTTCTCCTTTATTTTGTTAATATGGTAAATAGAATTGATTTTTGTTCAAGTGTTAAAACAACCTTGCTTCTTTGTATAAATCCTATTCAATCATTGTATATTATCAATTTTACACATTGGATTTTATTTTCTATTACTATTCTAAAGATTTTTTGTCTAAATTTATGAAGAAAATTGGCTGGTAATTTTTATTCTTCGTGTTTTATTTGTTTTTTCTATGAGGATAAATTTGGCCTCATAATAATAATGGAAAATCCATGTTTTAAAAGACTTAATGTAGAATTCATATTATTTCTCCCTTATATATTTGATAGAATTCACCTGTAAGGCCATCAAGATGTTTTTTTGAAAGGTCAACATATTATTAATTCAGTGTATTTACTATATATCAGGCTATTTGGAATTTGTTTTCTTGTTGCCCCAGTTTTGGTCATTTCTGTCTTCTATGAAATTTTTACATTTAAACTTAGTTGTCAATTTTATTGGTATAGCTTTCTTCATAGTATTCATTTATTCTCCCATTTAAATAACAGCTTTAATGAGGTATATTTCACATACCACACAATTCATCCCTAATAATGTAAAATTCAGTATTATAAAATTCATTGTTGGTTGTTTCTTGTTTTGTTTTGTAACTTTTTTTACTATATTCTTAGAGCTTATCAATCAGAATAACAATCAGTTTTAGAACATTTCAATAGCCCAAAAAGAAATCCAGAATTCATTACTCTGCCAATACACTCTAGCCCTAGGCAATCACTAATGTAATTTGCCAATTCTGGACATCCCATATAAATAAAATCATGCAATATATGTTATTTTGTGACAAGATTCTTTCACTTACCGTAATGTTTTTATCCATGTTGTAGCATGCATTAGAGATTAATTTTTCATTGCCAAATAATATTACATTATATAAATATACTAATTTTATTTATCTATTCCTTAGTATACTTTATATACAAAGACTGTCCAGAAAAAAATAAAGCCATAAATGCCTCTATTTTTCATATTACATGACTGGGTACTTTCCAGAAGCCCTTGTATACCACAAACAAGCAAAATGCAGTTAATTCTAAAAATTTGACATTTTCTGAAAAATAGTCATAAAAGCAATTCATATTCATTATAGAATTTTTAGGGGAAAAAATTAGAAAAAAAAGAGTGAATGGCATTCCCATAACCACTGATATTTTCATTTTATCTTTCAGAATTATTTTTTATATAGTCATATGGATGCAACTGGTATGCTCTATATACAATTTTTCATCCTGCTTTTGCTTTTTGTAATTTATATTTATATATTTTCTCTTTCTATCTTAATTGTTACATCTTGGAAGATGTCTGTAAAAGCCATAGTGAAGAGGAGGACCTCTGTTCAAGGAATATTAGAAAAGCACGAGATGTAGATACCTAGGAAACCAAATCCAGATGTGGGTTCTAGTAAAAAACATCTTATTTTTGAGGCTGTGACAAAATTCACTTTGCATCTGAGAAAATCTGCTATAGCACTTAAAGGATGACAAAAGAGTTCCTTATAACTGAAGGCATTTGAAAATTTCTGAGACTGAAGCATGGGCCTCAGTTCAAGTCCCTACTTCTTGGAAGAAGCCCTCAAATATCTGGGTCTTATTTCAAGGCTCAGTTTGGTTTTGCTATTCGTTTTGTATTGTTCTGACTTGCTTTATTGCCTAAGAATATACCCAGCCTGGGATCCTGGAATTAAAGTTCTAATTTACATTTGCATGAAGCCAGGAATATATTTTTCTTCAAGAGCACATGTCAGTTACTTATAAGAGAACATGGGAATGATGTGACTACTATGGATGTAAGTTACAGACAGATGACTCTGTGGGAAAGGGCAATGTTTTAAGGATCCCTCTTGGGAAAAGACCCTATTTTATACACTTGTGGCCAGTGTAGATACTATAACTTCTTGAAAGAGTGTCACAACTATCCACATACCTCAGATTTTAACTCCCAACCTTTAGGTTATTTGATATTGCAGACCATGTAAGGATGGAATACTAATCTAAGAGTAATGCAACGTTGGTTACAGGACAGATATAGATAATGGTGTGAGATGTATGCTAGGCTCTCATGAAAAGTGAGACTTACGAAAGTAAATTCTTGACATCATTTCTGGAGATGAAGGGTCTCCATGATAACAGCACAACATTTTACTGTAATCTTAATTTTGAGCTATTGTTTGCTTTGTGTGTTTCTCATCCCTCACTCCCCATCTCATATTTTACATTATGGTGATCATGCATTTGACATCAAACATGTCACTATTTGGATTCATATCTCTGAGAATTGCACATTTTCTTGTTTGTAATCAAGAAGTTTGGAGGGTTGCTAATGATTTGCTCTTCCTCTCTGACATGAACTCAGAGTGATCAGTAAAGTTTCATTTAAATATTTTTGTCTACTGGTCTCACTTTTCTCTCTTATGTTGGAGGAATGCTAATGAGAAGCATGGTTTTGCTCTGGACCATTGGCTTTACTTGGTAAGTTTTCAAATATTTATTACATATAGTAGGCAATTTAATAAAGATTTCTTTTTATTGTTTTTGACAGAGAGAGAGAGAGAGAGAGAGAGAGATACAGAGACAGAGAGAAGGGGGAGGGCCCCGAACAGTCTCCATAGTTGCACATCATCGGTTTTTCCACATAGTTTCATTCCACAGGTGGGCACAAGGCTGCACAGGGCAGGAACTGGGCCGGGGTCTCGCCCCAGTGAGAACTGAACTGGGGACACTCCCCAGTTCAGCATATGGGTCCGCACGGGCCGGGGCCGGGATTCGATTCTCGGTCCCCAGGGCTGCAAAGTGAGCACTTAACCCACTGAGCCATCCCGGCTTCCCCATAGTAGGCAATTTAAAAGTGCATTATTTAATAAAGACAATGAAAATGAGATCATCCAGCAATGCTGTTAGGTTAACATATTTTCTATGACCAATATGGCCTTAACGTCCATTCCCCTCAGCTTATCTAACCTTCAGACAGGGTTCTTTCTGATTGTGAATACCTGCCCTTTTCTTAGAACGTTTAGGCTAGGAGCATAACTCCAATAAGAGCCAATTAGCAAACACAGGTAGCCTAATCACGTATACCAACTTCCCACATAATATTCTCTAGTACTTTTCTGTGGCTCAGCCAGTGATTAAAAACTCTCTTGCCTTTGTGTCATCCACAATAAGTTTTAAATTAATCTAAGAAACTACTCAAGCATTTTTCAATAATAGAAATTGCACTGTAGTATATTTACACAACAGTAATAGTATAATATACACAAGAAGAATAAACTACAACTACATGCTGAAATGTGGATGAATTCCACAAACATAATATAGAGAAAATAAGACAGGTATAAATGAGTAGACAGTGTATGATTGCATTCATAAATATTCCAAAAGAGGTAAAAATAATCTATATTAATATAACTAAGGATAGAGATTACCTTGGGGGTAGTAAAAAGTGGTAAGAATATGGTGGGATTCTAGAATGGGTTTAATGATCTGATCCTTAACCTTAGATGCCAAAAGGTATGCTTCTGATGTATGCATGTTTTCCTGAATGCAAATATAGATTTATAGGTAGACAGATAGGAGTCTGAAAGCATCCAGCCATGTAATATGAAAAATTGAAGCACTTGTATATTACATTGTACAAAGTAAGTATAATCCTACAATACTATACAATAGCAACTTCATCATGCATACACATCAGAACATTTAGAGGACATGACGGTGGAGTTGCTGCTCTTCCTGTTTTTTTTGGGTGGGGGAGTTGGGATTTGAGAGTTTAAACTTTATTATTTTACTTCATAATATGTTGTTATTTGATAAGATCTAATATCACATATTTCAAAAACATTTAAAAAGACACTAAAATATTCCTTAGTTAAGCAAAAAACTAGGGGGGAAATCCCATGGGTAATGTGTTATAGATAGTTAATATTAATACCTTTAATAAATATAAAAAGCTTTTGCAAATCAATGTTAAAAAACAACAATATATGCATAAGCAAGTCACAAAAGAAACAATATAAGTGGGCAAAAAAATAGAGAACATATTCCACCTTACTTGTAAACAAACAAGAAATTTAAATGATACCATTTCTCACCTACCAAATTGACAGAGATTTAACTTGTTCCTACTTATTGGACATGATACAGAAAAAGAGGAATTCTTTTCTGCTATTTTTTGGAGTATAAAGTAGTTCAGCATTTTCATTGTTTGTATATTATGATATTCTACATTTTTTGTCAGTTATAACTCAATAAAGCTAAAATTTTAAAGAAGAAATAAAGAAAAGCCATCTGAGGTTAAAAAACAAACAAACTGAGCACCGATAGGCTGATGATAGACTGAAACTTGTCTTTAAAAACTTTGTCTTGCTCCTGTCTTCCTTCTCCTCTCAGTCACCATCACCACCTTTATCAGGTAATACTGAACACTGCTTCCTTCTTTGGGTTATTTATTCACTGTTAACATTAATTTGGAAGTCCTTAAATATATATAAGTATGTATATATACATAAATTAACATATATTGTATATGTGTGTATATATTTATTTATAGTTATTTTTAGTTGGATCCAAGCCTGCAGATGGAAGCAAATAACTCCCATCTTCATGATAACCTTCACAGCTACTTATCATAAAATACAGTAGACTCTTAGTTAACCAACAACCACGTCAGATAAATGCAGTATTATTTCTTAGATTTTTTCTTTTTTTTTGGCCAATTGCTTGAGTTCCCATTAGCAGAATGTCTACTGTAATTAATTTCTGATTCAAATCTGTAAATAAAATTAAAATTTCCATTTTTAAGTATAACCAAGAAGTTATCATTACCGTCCTTAGTTCAATTTAAAGATCTGTTTTGTTTTTGACAAAGAGAGAGAGACAAGAGAGAGACAGATAGAGAAGGGGGAGGGCCCAGAACAGTCTCCATAGTTGGACGTCATTAGTGTTTCAACATAGTTTCATTCCACAGGCGGTTGCAGAGCCACGCAGGGTGGGAACTGGGCCAGGGGCACCTCCTGCATGAGAGAGTTCCCCTGCAAGCCAGGGGCCAAATCGGGGCCTTCTACATGGAAGCGCCTCCTGATAGGTACCAGACTGGGGATCCCCGACATGGGCAGCACACCACAGTTCAGCATATGGGTCCACATGGGCGTGGGCGGGGACCGGGATCATACTGGATTCTCCGACCTGGGGGCTGCAAAGTGAGCACTCAACCCGCTGCGCCATCCCAGCTTCCCCCTTAGTTCAATTCGGAGAGTGCTTTAGATTTGTAGAAGGCCAGGGATAATTGGTGTCCATTTGTTTTTCACTTACTTTTAGTCAGCTCAGCAAAAACAATATGTTGATTCCAAGAAGGCATTCCATTTATGGAGAGAGATTCTACCCATGTAGTTGTAAACACAATTGGTGCTTGAATTGAGCCAACTTCACATGGTTGAAAATCTAGGTATAACTTTTGACTCCTCAGAAAGTTAACTGCAGCCAGACATTCGCATGTGCAGATTCGGCCAACCGTGGTTGAAAACCCGTACTTGTGATCCTTGGTTTGGGAATCTGCAGTTGGGAATCTGGGGTTGGAAATGTAAAACTATTCTTTTTCAGCCTCAGTTGGTCGATTTCCCAGATACAAAACCCCACAGACATGAAGGGCTTACTGTATTTATTGGGGGGAAAAATCTGTGTCTACAAGAAAAGGTCAGTAAATTCACAGAACGGGAAGTTATTGAATGGCGGAAGTAGTGGTACACACACGTGTGCTTGTTTGACTTATTATTAGTATATGTGCCAAATTTCAGCCTAATCACGTCCGTGTTCTTTCAGATATTGCTGAAGAATCTTGTCAAACTTGAAGAAAACCCCAGGTATGAATAAAATTGAATTTCACACCATCATTAAGTTCCTAACAAAACAAGCAAAACCACCTCAAACAATTTTGGAAGAGATGTTAGCAGTTTACAGGGATTGTGGCCCTAACATATCCAGGGTTTACAAGTAGCTTAGCCTTTTCAAGCAACTCAGAGAACTGATTAAAGACAACCTCCATTCCGGATTCCCTCTTGGGGTCACGTCCTCAGACATTGTCAAAAAGGTTGAAAAACTTGCAGTGGAAGGTGCCAGATAGAATAAAAAGCAGCTTGCAGGAATGGTGGGAGTATCACCTACAGCCATTTTGAACATTCTCCATCAGCATCTAAGGATGTCAAAAGTTGGTACAAGATGAGTACTGAAAATGCTAATGCTGCTTCAAAAACAACAGTGCATCGAGGGTTCACAAAAGCTTTTGGACCTCTGCAGAGACAGCAAAAATGGAGTTTTAAACCAGATTGTCACTGGAAACGAAACTTGGGTTCATCATTATGAGTTGGAGTCACAGCAGGAGTCCATACAATGGTATGAAGAAGGCATACCTCTCCCTAAGAAGGTTAAGGTGTCCCAATCAGCTGGAAAAACCCTGACTACTCTTTTTTGGAATATGGAGGGTACCCTGCTGATTGATGACAAGGATAAAAGGTGTTTCAATAACTGGAGAGTACTATTCCAGTCGGCTGAAACAGCTAAAAGACGGTGAAGGAGAAAAGAAGAGAAAAATAGATCAAAGGGGTACTTCTTTCTCACAACATGCCTGTGCACAGGAGCGGTGTGCATTGGTTACTCTTCACAATTGTGGCTTCCAAACATTAAAGCATCTTCCCTACAGTCCAGACCTGGTGCCATCTTATCATTATTTGTTCCCAAATAAAAAAACACAGCTTCAAGATAAAAAATTTACAGATGATGAAGAGGTTAAAGCTGCAATTTCAGCATATCTTGAGGGCAAAAATAAAACTTTTTGTTTTGAGGGTATAAATAAACTTATTGAAATATATGAAAAATGTATTAGGTTTAAGGGGAAATATATTGAAAAGGAAAAATAGTGATTATTTTTTTTACTCATTTTTTGCTTCATTCTGCAAATTTTTTAACCACCCCTCACAAGTGCACCTGTGCATTTCAAACCTGTCAATCATGCTAGGTAAGCAATGATTCATCAACATGGACTACTGTCACAGACTGGATGTTTGGGTCTTTCCAAAATTCATATGTCAGAAACTAAGCCCTGATTTGTCAGTATTTAGAGATGGAGCTTTGGGTGTTAAATTCACGATGATGGAGTCATTATGACTGGGAGTAGTACATGTGTAAAAGAGATCACAGACACCTTGCTAATCCCCTTTGCCATGTTAGTATAGAATAAGATTGCTGTCTATTAACCAGGAAGCAGGTTCTCACCAGACACTGAATCTGCCAACATCTTGACCTTGGATTTCCCAACCTCCAAAACTGTGAGAAATAAATTTCTGTTGTTTGTAAGTCACCAATGCATGCTATTTTGTTATAGTAGCCTGAGCAGATTAAGACACTATTAAATGAGAAACAAGTTGACTTTGGGGATTTGTTTAAATAATGGGCCTATGAACATAAGTGCAAAGAATAATACATTTTACCCTTGAGATTAATTTTAATTTCTCATGTGAAGTTGTTTCTCTTAAAAGACAACATACTGATGATGTGTGTCCTGGAGCTGAAGAATTATTTTCTGTGGCATGCAATTGTCACCTATGATGACTAAGAGATATGTCCTTGGGATGATCCTTAAAATTTGGGATTGTGTTCTTGCTTTTAATAAGTTTTAAGCAAATTTACCTACTTGGGAACGGAGTTCTTCCCTTCCTGTCCCAAGGAGTGAAGTCAGCATTCTGGTTTAAGACAGCATTTAAGACAACATTTTCATTTAAGGCCTCAGTAAGTTCTTTGTCCTCATTTCAGAAATGTTCTTCCAAGGGCTGCAACCTATGGAGAATTTCTTTTTGGCCCCTAGTAGGTTTTTTTCAGAATGTGAGAGGAAACTTGGCAAAGCGTTTTCAGCAACTTTAGAAATAGAAAGTATTTTGCTACACAACCCTGGCACTTGTTATTGTTTATTAATCCTCAGACTCTCAGACATTTTTCTTAAATGGAAAACACAGTTATTTACCACTGCTGGAACAAGTCTTGCAATTATAAACTACTTACTAAAAGAAATAAAAAATGTGAAAATAATGAATAAAAATTCTAAATGAGGTTTTTTAACAGCTTATTTTCAGTGAGCAAGTGGTCTGTCATAAACACTGAGGGGTGATCATGGCATGAGTTTTTAGACACTAGAGACACTTTTCACTGAATAATGTCTACCTAACTTGATTACACATTTTGTGATGCAGGATGACCAGTGAGGCATGAATTTCATCAATTGGTAAAGAAACTTATTGAATTGAAAGATATATTGAAGAAACATATAAGTGGAGCTGGCCCATAAGTTAACTAATTTAAAATCAGACTAAAATACCATGAGACAGAAAAGAACTAATATCTGGTCTTTTTTGGAGAAAACTGGAGTTGGGGCATGGTGAGAAGAGTTGTCTTCTCCATCTTGAGGCCTTGGAGATTATCTAGCTCTGAACTTACCAACATTCAGGTTATGTGATGATAATACAGAGGATGTGACAAGGTGAAACATAGCTCAGCTTTCAGTGTGATTTATACACCCTTAGAAGATGTTCTAAATATTATTTTATATTACAACACATAGATGTGCTTATAAATTCAAATGAGAAATTTGCATGACTTTGAAAAATATAAGTTAAAATTGCAAGGAATCTGACTAATTGTTGTAGATGGCTTAGGTATGCCCCACCCCACCATTTGCCTTCACTCCCTTCTGCCATCAGGAAATGTCAGAGAAGCAGAATTAAGCTGCCTTTTTACCAATTTTGGGATGATGAAAAGATGGACTCAGAAAACTAAAGTGAGTTAATTAGACCACACAGAATCTGAAGGGATAGCTTGAGATAAGTTCCCCTTTTTCTTCCTGTAGACCCAGATGTATGCTATTTGACTACTCCTGATCCCAACCTGGATCTCTGGATACTGACATATTTATTGGATGTTCTTCCAAAGGAGAAATTAGTCCCTGGACTATTGGTACCTAGTTTTACATAGGAACAATGTCTCTCTCATTCCTTCCATCTCCTGTCTTCACCCTCCTGCAACGCTCTTCCCCCAAAATAGAGCCAATTTCCCTCCCCTCTGCATGGATTCCTTTTAAGATACTCAAGTATTTTTATCTAACAAATGATTATTCATAAATTATTATGTGCCACATTTCAGTCCACTCTTAAGTACATATGACCACATAAAATATGTATGAGTGATGTTCATAAGCACATTTATTCATATACTATGAGTGGAAAGCAGCTAAAAATGTCTAACAACAAAAGAATGTGCATATTGATGGCACTACAGAGCTAAGTAAGCCGGCTATCTCCTCCTGCTAGAGACATGCAATCTAATCTTACAGGAGAATAAAGTGAATTTTCCTACTTCACATATATATCCCTCATGAACCTATCTTCCAAAAGTTTTACTTTTCTTTGTTACTTTTTTTTTTCCTGAGGAATTTCATGCATGGAGTAAGGTACACAAATCTTAAATGGGCAGCCCAATAATCTTCTTATCTATATGTAACATTTCCAGTATCCTAAGTTTCTCTTATTCCCTTTCCTACCCAAAACATACCCAGGATTAACCACTTACTTTGACTTTCATCACCATATATTACGTTTCACTATTCTTTTTTCTTTAAAGATTTATTTTTATTGTTTTTGAAAGAGAGAGAGAGAGAGAGAGAGAGAGAGAGAGAGAGACTGAGAGAGACAGAGAGAGATAGAGAGAATGGGAAGGGCTCGGAGCAGTTTCCATAGTTGTACATCATTTATTTTCAATATAGTTTCACTCCATGGGTGGGCATGGGACCGCACAGGGCAGGAACCAGGCCAGGGGCAAGCCAAGCAAGATGAGTACTCAACTCGCTAAGCCACTCTGATATCCCCTGTTCTTTTTTTTGAAACAGTAAAAACTTTATCTGGTTTCTTTATAAAGGCTTAAACCTCTTGTTTTTTTCCAAACTATTCTTTAACTTCACTTATGTGGAATCATATAGGCACAGTCTTCTTTCCTTAATATTATATCCTGTGTGAGTCACTCAATTTACCCTATTAGTAATGGTTTATTTTTGCTGCATAGCATTTCATTGCATTTATATACGGTATTATAATTTACTTTTTTATTCACCATGGATAGACATTTAGGCTAATATGCATTCTCATACATCATGGTGAAGGAGCAAGTGCCATGTAACTGTTCTCTTTTTCACCGAGTCCCTCCGAGGTGGGGAAAGACCCTATATTTCAGAGTCAAACCTGTTTAGCAAAGGGTAAGTTGCAGGGAAAAACAATATATATGTAAATTAACATTTGATGAAAAATTTTATTCAAAATATCTCATCATCTTGCCACACCCTAGATTGTTCCATACACTACATCTTCCTTATAAAAACCACATCTGGACACTTCTTCCCCTTTTTAACACAGGATAACTTAGATATTTATATTTTTGTTGAGTAGTTGAAGTAATGAACTTTTATTCTCACCACACATAGATCTCAGTTGTATTAATGACATCTTTGTGATTTCTCATACAGATTATTTTTGCCTTGTTTGGAGGGCATCATAACTTCTGATATGTGTAGAGTACATTTTAGTTGACACAGGTTATTTATACACATTATTTCATTTGATTCTTGTAACATCCCTATGTGATGGAAAGCACAGATACCATTTTCCTCATTTTATGGAGGTAGGAATTTGTTCAATATTTATTAAATGTGTACGGTACTTTGTTTCATCATTGTTCTGAATGCTACAGAGTTGAGCAAAGCATACCTCCCATCAAGAAACTCATAGTCTGCAGAATGTAGGTATATAAACAGAATTAAAATACAAAATGGTATAGGCGACCTAATTATACCATACCATTTTACATGCATGAAATAATGTTATTATTATCCATAGATTTTTAAATAACTCTAATGGATAAATAAAAGGAAATGTATATTAGAGGTGAAACTTGAAGGAAGAGGGAAAATTCACCAATAAAAAATTGGGGAAAAGGAAGGGAGGTATTTTCAAAGGAAGTAACACCTTGTGTAAAGGCCTGAAGGCATTATGTAGTTTGCAACATCAGCCCAAGGTTAGGCAACGATTTAAAGACGAAGGTATGTTCAAATCCACTGCTCTTTCTACAGGACCTTCTCCCCAAATACATGTTCAGACTCAGACCAACACATGGCTTTCAGCTTCCTAAATGAAATAGTGCCTGACCAATTCCCTCTACAATAAATGGGTGCTGAGAGCAAACCATCACTTGGAGTTCTTGATTTCATGCTATATTACTTTGAGGAAGTTATCACTCTATACTGACAAATTGCAACAGTTATGAACATAGTAATAACATAACAAGAATAATCAAAGGCAATTGAAACAAAAATGCATCAATTCAAGCTGGGTTTCAGCTCTTGTAATGTTCATTCAAGTTTAATGGTCTTTATTATTTCCTGGAAACTATTCTATAATTTGGTTTTATTTGACAATTTGTGTTCCCAACCACATTCTCAAATTTTAAAGAGAGGAAAATCTACCCACATACTTTCATATGGTCATATGCAAACTAATCTAGGGCTAGGTTAATGAAGGTTGAGTAATTTATATTGATGTTCAATCTATTGTCATCATTAGGCTCAGATGAACTAGTGTAATTTAAACAATCTTTGAGAAGAAATTTGCTCAAAACTTGTCTAAGGCTGGGAAGAGATTATACAATCTCCCCCAGTATTGGGGGTTCCACTCTGCCTGCTCTGGGAATTTTAGTATTCTTAGCTAGTGATAGTTTCTGCCATTGTTTTTTTTAACATTTTTTATTTTATTTATTTATTTTTTTTAATATATTTTTATTTATTTATTTATTTATTTATTTATTTTATTTTTTTGACAGAGGGAGAGATACAGAGACAGAGACAGAGAGAGAACTGAACTGGGGGAGCTCCCAGTTCAGCATATGGTTCCGCACGGGCCGGGGCCGGGATTCGATCCCTGGTCCCTGGCGCTGCAAAGTGAGCACTTAACCCACTGAGCCATCCCGGCTTCCCCAACATTTTTTAAAAAGGGAGGTGGAATCTGGTTGGGTATGGGGGCTATCAGACATGTTTTGAACCTTTTTTTTTTTTAAACTGAAGATTGGAGGTGTCCCAGGTCACGCCTCAGTGCTGCCAATGGTTGGATTTCAGGTTTCCCTCTCTTCTGTTGTAAATGAGGTGAGTTTCTCCCAAAGACTGACTGTACATTGTCGCTAAGCCTGCAATGGACATATTCTGCTAATAACCAAGTAAAAGTAGACACTGTGACTCTGGGACAACTCATATCAACAAGCAAAGACTTAACATCTCCCTCACTGGCTTCTCTCTCTATTTATCTTTATAGAAAAAAAACCCAAAACAAAACAAAACACTAAAACCTTTCTACTCTCTAAAATTGGACTAACATTGGAAGATTTGCTGTAGTATCTGGTGTCTTAACCAACCATTTTTCGAAAACAAAGAAATCCAGCCTGCTAACACTAGATTGATAAGCTCTTAAAGTTTGTTATTGAAACCATTTACAGTACCTTGTCTACCCATCCTAGGATGTCTTGCAAGGTATGTCTTATTAGCCACCATGCTGAGCAAGTATTCCCTGATAAAACTAGGTCATATCTGTGTGGGGAGAGTTTGGCCTTCTCTAGAGCCCCACCTGTTAGTTCTTGATGGAAATAACAGTGAATGCACTCTGACTGAATCTGCAGAGTATTACCTGAGGACCAAATTCAACCAAATACCTCTTCTATTTTTTGTATGTTTGCAGTTGGTCTGATTGTTTTTTAAGCACACATGTAGAGTTTATTGTAAAGAGACAGGGGTGTCTCATGGATGCTGGGTAAAAGTTGAACCTTTAAAAGCCACTCATTTGAACTAGTGAATTTCACTAACTCGATATGTTCTGGTTTTACCTCCATCAGGTCATTGCTTGTTTTGGTAAATAACTTTTTATTGGAACACAGACACACTCATTCATTGATGGCTAAGCAGCAGAGTTGAACAATTACAACAGAGGTCATATGTTGCCTACAAAACCAAAATATTTACTATCTGGTCCTTTCTAGGAAAAGTTGACTAACTCCTGCTCTCTTCTAAAAAGCTTTAGAAGAAGCTTTTTAAAAAGCTTTCTAGTTAGCTCACTCTCTTGCATTATTTTTCCAGAAATAAAATAATAATGGGAGTTTAAGTGTTAGAAATTGTATTGTCCTACAATTCAAATGAATCAAAGAAATAGTTGAGATCCCACTACATTAACCCAAAGTCCACAATCATAAAAATAAATAATTATTTTATTAGTATTACAGTTATTATTATTAATATGTGTTACCTATGTAAATGTCACTATACAATGTCTTAAAAATATGGCATCTCCACATCAACCCTATCAGATAGGTAATGTGATTATGCCCATTTTATGGATAAGAAATTTGAAACTCAGCAATGCCATATAACTTGCCCACAAAATACATCTACCAAAACACATTATAGCCAATCATCCGAGTCTAAGCCTTTTTAACCCCAAATCTAGTGATTTTAACTCCAAAGCAAAGCAGGCAAATGGAGCATGTTCTGCAGAATTCCATTCAGTAACTTTAAATTCATTTGAGTACCATGAATCCAACATTATTTGAACTTCCCACTTACTCAAGGCACTGTGGTAAATATAGAATTGAGAAACATGAATAAGATATAGGGGTGTCTTTAGGAAGCTTTAGTTATGGTCAGCCTGTGCTCTGCTTTAAAAATATTCCTTAAATGTAAAAACTTCATTCTTACCTGCAGCTGAATCTCTTTTATTAATTTGATTTCCTCTAACCCTTAGTGAAATAAACTGGTTTTGATGGAGGTATAAGTAAGTGATTGATAGCTCTAGCACTTTCTGAGCATACTTAGAGAATGTAAATTTGACTATTAGGAGGGTAAAATGCTATGGTTTTGATCTAAGAAACAATATTAGAGGAAGAACTGAACGTGGGTCAGGGCTGAGCTTCTGGAAAGCCGCATGAGCATCCTGGGTGTCGTTGTAAATGAGAAGATGAGAGATAAGAGAAGACCTAGGCATTGAACTAAGAGGCTTTCAATAGCAAACTTGCCTACTCCACAATTTAATCAAAATCCATCTGGATGGGCAATTTGGTGAGAAGGTGAGTGAATACAGTGGTAGTTTCAAGTACTTCTGTGTTGCTGTATTTGGAGGATTTACTGGTTTAGGTGCTATCTATGAAGCATACTCTGTGTGTAGTTCAGGCAACTGAAACAATAAGAATGACTTGTAGAGCAGTTTGGGGAGGTGATCACTCACATGAGTTATCCTATTGTGTAGGCTCCCACGCCTCTCCGGTGGGACGATCCCTCTTCATTGCTAGTGTGATTGATATTGTCTTGAAGCACAAAGTCACAAGCCTATCTCACACTCCATCTCATCCAGGCCATTTTTGGGCTTGGAACTCTCCCAAGCTTCCTAATTAGAGAATTCCACGTCAGTAAAGGGGAACAATGTTTTTTTCTGCTTGTATGCTGCCAACCTTCATTTTTCTTGATGTCTTTGTCTCTCATATCTTGGGTCTCATCTAAAAATGCCAATCTGAAAATTAGGTCTTTGAATCCACCAAGATATTCTTGAAAATTAATGTTAAAAAAAAAAAAAGAAGCACGAACTCTTAGTCAGAAAAGGGTACAGTACAGAAGCCATCAAGAGACATGAAGACTGACAGTTTCATTTCACTAAATACTGTAAGAGAAAAGATGTCAGCCACTATAACTGGTGGGCTGGCCTTGGGTGACAGTGATAGACGATGCTAGAGAAAATTAATTTACTAAAAGATTGTTTTTCAGGATTTTACATGCAAAACTCTGGGAGCTACTTGTCTGGATGAAGACTTCAGGGTAGATTTTGCTCTTTGTCCCTAACTTTAGTTTACCACAGAGGCTTAACTGGGCTTTCTTATTTATGAATGCATAGGACAAAATTTCAGAATTCCTATTCATGTTTATCTTGTTCAGGTGGTGTGCCCTGTGTGCATCCTCAACTTGTACAATCATTGAGGATGACACTTCAGCAGTGACAAGTGCATTTAGAAGGCTTGCATCTTCTCTATTTAGATGCTTCTCAATTTAGACTTCATCAAATACATCAAGTGCAAAGAGGTTTGACATTATCAAAATAAGCCAATAATAACTACCAGGTTCTTACCTTCACGTGGAGAAAAGGACTGCAAACTTGGAGTTTATTGCCCTCTGAAAAGTAGAACCAGTTCTGTAGATAGAAAATGAGACTCAATACAGTGGCGAGGCAATGATAAAATCAAGAATTTTAGACAATTGAACCTGTGTTTAAGTAAAAAAGAGGACAGATTGAAGAGTGAGTTTTAAGGTGGTGGTGGTATGTGGAGAGGATCTGTCAAATGTCAGGGCAATCAGGAAGTGGATTTCATAGAAAATGTTTGAAGGAACACTCTTAGGTTAACACCTTTGGAAAAAGTGAAGGTAGCAGAATTTTCAGGAAGAAATCGGGTTGTGATATAGTCATAATAAAGGACTGTTGATCTAGTGGGGAACTCCAAACTGAGACGACCCTAAACTTGCTCTAATTTTAGGAAAGGGGGTGCTGGGTCTTTTTACTCCCACATTTACCCACAAGGAAGAGGATGTAATGTTGAGAAAGGTGTTTCTAGGCAGCCTATGTCATGATCTTGTGGATACTTAGCCTCAAAATCTTTGTCTCCACAACAGCTAGAGACATGAGGGCTCCAATTCTGAAGCCCTCAATGGGTGCTATGTAGCACTCATGGCAGCTTTTGCCATGAGTCCCTCAGATTCACTTCCTTCATTTAAGTGCTGAAAGCTGCTCCTTCAAGATTCTGGAGGCCTCTTTCCCTAAAAGTAAATGTATAAGAGGAAGGATAGTGGGGCCCTGGACCCCTACCAAGTTATCTCGCCTTAAGGCCACAATCACAGTCATCAATTCCCTCTTCCAGTATTCATTTTAGATTTCCCTTTGCTTGTCTAGGTGACTTACCTAGTGAGGCAACCCCAATTTTTATTTCTTAGAGTTTGAGACACTTCTCAGTCTCTGATTATTATACTTATCTATTAATTACCAACATTGCCATCAAGAGATATCTCTGTGAATTAGTAAGGTGAAAATCATATTTCTTCCCATCTCCAAGGTTGAAAATGATCTCTAATTCCTCCCATTGACAGGGTCATGACCACTGTCATAGGGCTAATACTTTTCCTTTCCTGCTGGTCTCTCAGTTAAAGGGGCCCGAAATGACTGGGGATCAGCCAATGCCTATTTATTTTTAAATGTTAATACATTATTGCAAACTACATGGTCTTGCTTCAGAATGCCAGGGTAATACATTGTAAATCTCATGCATAGGCTTGCTAGTATCTACTGAGCATTGTTTCCTGCCATAAACACCTCTAATATAGGTCCTGACATGTCCTATAGACCAAGAAGCATGTCATGATGCCTTTGATATGACTTGATATGTGAGTCAGTACAGTGTTCCCATAGTTAGGCTATATTGCCTCCAAAAGCCAAAGAGGTCTGCCAGGCATTGTGCTTCCATCTTCATGATAAGCATGGTGGGATGTGATAGCTTGTTCTTTACTTTGGAGATGATGTCCTGGCATGCCTCCTTGGATCCCTAACTAGCACACTGATACAGCAAGTGTCCGAATATTCATGGACTTTATCTCTCACTCTCTGATGTGCATGTCTTTTACCAAGTCCTCCAGTGAACTTGTCACTTCTTTTTTGTCTGGACTGATTTGTATAATGTCATAAATAAGTCCATCCTGTGGTGCTCTGTGGGGTGTCCAGATGGCCTGAGTCTCTTCAGACTATATTATAATAATACAGGAGAGGAGAGGGCAATGGCCTCTGGGCTTCTCAGCCAGTCTGGTTTCCTGATTGCCAGCATATTCCTTACTGCTTTGGTAACCAAGATTTATATGGTATAAAACTCTAGTCAGTCCACTTCTCTGAGTCTTTTGCATCCTTTATCCACTTTTTCCCACAAAAATTCTGGCATTTCTTTTTCACTCTGAAAGTGGGGCAGTGACCATTTCTTTCCTTAACTCCTGAAGGAGTACTCCCATGATCAAGAAACTCTCCAAAATCCAACTCCATATTCTGCCACCCTTGATCTAGCACTCCCCAGAATCTTGTTCCATATGTACCATACCAATCTCTGCCTGCATATGTTTAATAGGTCTTGAAATTTTTTGAAGTATAGTTTCTTTCCTTTCTTAATGATCCCAGCATTTGCTGACTGGGTTATGTTGTGCATTAACACTAACCATTGATCTAGTCGGGTAAGTGTAAGAGGCTGCTGCTGGTATAACAGAATACTGTTTTACAGCAAACTTTTTGTTTTTGTTGTTTTGTTTTGGTCCAGGTGACTTATCAGACAGTATCATACAGACTTTAATTACTGAGATATCTAACCCCCAGGTTGCTTGTTTTGCACTTTTCAGGCTATGTCTACCATAATTACTCATTAATTACTTTCTTGACTTCCTAGTCAAGGAAGTATCAAGAAATCCCAGGTGGCGAAGCTGGGATGGTTCAATGGGTTAAATGCTCACTTTGCACCTCCGGAGCCCAAGGATCAAATCCCAGCCCCGGCCCATGCAGACCCATGTGCTGAACTGGGGTGTGCCCCTAGTTTAGTTCTTGCCTGGGCTTATGCGGGAGGCTCCCAGCCCGGTTCTGGCCCTGTGCAGTCGCGTGCCCTCCTGTGGAGTGAAACTATATGGAAAACTGAAAACTAATGCTGTCAACTATGGAGACTGCTCTGGGCCCTCCCCCTTCTGTCTGTCTCTCTCTCTGTCCAAAAAAAAAAAAAGAAAGAAAAAGAAACCCCAGGTGGACCACCTGAGTAACATATTCTTGTACCACCTTCTTGTAGCAGCAAACATATCTCCTCATGAAGATGAGGGTCAATTACTCTATCAAGATGGTATCTCCCTTTTTTGCCTTTTGGTCTACGTCATGGGGAGACCAAACTGATCAGGCAGTAGGGGAAGAACTGTAACCAGCAATTTTCTCTCTCTCTAAAAAAAGAAGAAACTGTCATAAATTTTATATTGAATAGCAATTATAATTTTCTGAGATGGAACAAAACTTAAGAAGCTGTTTGTTACTTGTATAAAAAATTAAGACAATAATATGAACAGTGTTAAGAAATATCCTCAGCAAATGCACAGTGAAATTGATAAGAAGTTTCTTCTCGTGTCACATACATCAAAATTAGTCAACTAATGTCAGAATTAAACATACAATAGCAAATTTTAAAATGATTTTTAACAGGATCTGAGATTATAACTTTGACCAACTATCAATGGAGCAGATGCTTGCACACACATATACACACACTAGACAAAAAGATAGTTGTTTCAGTTACAGAAATTTTGTTGAAAATATGTGAGAAACAGACTGAAAATGTTTTTATAAAAAGTGAAAGTTACTCATTTGAACCACCAAATAATAGCTCATAAAAATGCCAGATCTTTCTAGCAATACAGTACTTTTCCTCCTTATCTGTGGTTTTGCTTTCTGTGGTTTCAGTAACTGATATTCAACTGCAGTTTGAAAACGTTAAAAAGGAAAATTCAAAAGAAATGATTTATAAGTTTTAAATTGTATGTTGTTTTCAGTTCCTCACTATATCTCATTTGTAGGCATTGTATCATCTCATATAATCACAAGAATGATGAGAACAGTACATAAAATATTTTGAGAGAGAGAGACCATATTTACATATTTTGATTACTATATATTGCTATATTTATTCTATTTTATCATTTATTATTGGTCTCTAATTGTGCCTAAATTATAAATTAAACATTATTATACAAAAAATCGTGACAACTAAATGTGATATTTAACTATAGACTGGATTTTAGTTAGGTGGGGAAATAACATTCTATAGCACATATTGGCTCAATTGATGAAATTGGAACACAAACGTTATTAGCTGAAAATATGGCACTAATGTTAAATTTACTAATGCTTATAACTGTATTGTGGTTATGTTAAAAAATTATAATCATCATCAGTAGTAGTTTAATTACTCTTATCATGATCATTATCATTTCTTTGTAGAACACCCACTGTGCCAAAGCTTTAAGTGTGTTGTCTCTTTCAATCCTCACAAAACCCAGAGTGGAAGACAATCCAAGTAAAGATTTGTCCTTGTAAACATTTTTCAGTGTGGATATCTCTGGGATTGCCGCCAGCTGACTATTGAATCTGGACAAGTGAAAGCATCTCTATTGTGAAATGTACTTTAATTCTGCTTGAAAACAAATCCTGTCCCTCAAACCTAAGCACATCAGGATAGACTTAATGAAATGAAGGTGAGAGGCTCAGGAGGATGTACTTGCTCGCATGTGAAGTGGGGATTTGGGTGAGGGTTTAGAAAACAACTGAGCATGTCTCTATTTAGAAACATGTGGAAAAAAGCAGTAACTAGATGGCTATGGTCAAAAGTACAATATACTCATACACCATGACTCACTTGTGGTTCCAAGAAGACTTTGGTGCTAATCAGATGGGTTATATGAGCATGTCTCCTTGGGTTAGTCACTTAATTCTCAGAGCTGACTTTCTTTACTCATAACTGGTAGTGGACAAAGTTGCATCAGAGCTGTGGTTCTCAACACTGGCTACAATTAGAATCACCAAGGGAGCTTGCTAAAGTAAAATAGCACTGGATTGAAGGCAAGGCAGGTGAAGAAAATCATTCTCTAAAAGGTGGAGGTACATAGTCATGCTCCACTTATTGAAGGGATATGCTCTAAGAAATGTGTCATTAGGTGATTTTGCTGTTTTGTGAACATCGTAGAGTGCATTTACACAACCGTAGGGGTGTAGCCTATTTCATACCTAGGTTACATGGGATAACCTCTGGCTTCTATGGCTTCAAGCCTGTACAGCATGTTACTGTACAAAACAACATGACACTAAATCAAGAGAAAATGATGCAATCAAGAGATGTGGTAAACATGAGATGTAGGTGATTGCTGCTAGTGTAGCAGGGCATAGTGTTTTACACTAAACTTTTTTTGTAATACGTTGAAAGAGTGCATGCTAAAATAATAATAAAAATTATAATCTAGTAAACATAACTGATAACATAGTCATTTATTATCATTATCAAGTATTATGTGCTCTGCATAACTGTATGTGCTACGTTTTCACTGGACTGGCAGCACAGTAGGTTTGTTTACAGAAGCATCACTTCAAACATGTGAGTAATATTTGTGCTATGACCCTGCTAGGACAGCTGTGACATCACTAACTTCTAGGAATTTTTCAGCTCCAGTACAATTTTATGAGACTACCATTGTTTATGTGATCTGTTGTTGGCTGAAATGTATGACAATACATATCTAAACAATTTTGTTTGTTTTTTGTTGAGGTATGACTTACATGCAATAAAGTGAACAAATCGTAAGTGTACAGTTCAATGAATGTTTTGTTTACAATGTATATGCCTAGGTAATTACCTCCTGGAGCAAAAATAGTAGAACAATTCCACCACTTCAGAATCTCTACCAATCAATATCTCATCCCACCCCCAAAGTAACCATTATGTTGATTTTGAACACCATAAACCAGTTTTGCTAGTTTTTCAACTTAATATAACAGGAATCATACAGTATATCTTCTTTTTTGTCTAGTTTCTTTCAGTCAGTATTAAGCATGCGTACTTTATTGGTAATGTTTTATGTATCTTGTTCATTTATTATTGCTTCACAGTATTTCATTGCATGAATACTCTACAAATTTTTAGTCCACGTTATGGCTAATGGATATTTAAGTTGTTTCCAAAATTTTACCTATTATAACTAGTAGTATTGCAAACATTCTTGTATAAGTCGGAAGATAAACATACTCTTCTCTTGGGTAGGTGTTCTTTTGGAACATCAGAGCTCTACATTTACCTTTAGTGGATACAACGAAAACATGTTTTTCCAAAGCAGTTGAGCCAATTTAACTCCCAGAAGCAATGTATAAGATATCCAGGTGTTTCACATCCTTATTTTTATTTGCTATTGTGAATCATTGTAATCGTAGGCCTTCTAGTGACTGTGTAGTGGTTTTACATTGTTTTGTAGTTTGTTTGGATTTTTGTCATTTGTTTATTTTTGAATCTCACAGATGACTGGAGAATTGAGTACCTTTAATCTATACTTATAGACCATATGGATATTTTATTTGTGAAATACATTTTTAATCCTTTCTAACTTTTAATGTAATTATCATCTTTTTATGGATTTGTAGAAGTTCTTCATCTACTATAGATGCAAATCAGTTTTCAAATATTGATGTTACATATGTCTTCTCCCAGGCAGTGGCTTGCCTTTTTAGTCTCTTAATGGTGTCTTTTGATGAGTAGAAGTTCTTCATTTGAATGACTTCTAACACAGTTTGGGTTCTCAATCTGAGGGAGTCTAGTGTTCAAGATGTTTACAGATTGCCATTTGGACAACACTCATAGAAAGGAAGTGAGAAAGGGGTGCTCCTGGCAATGATGCATGGCCAGTCATCTTAGCTAACCACAAGGGGGCTCTGGAGCACATAATATCTAACCTCTTAGAGCTGTCCTACATTGGACTAAAATGGCAGAAATATTATACCTTTGTCTGGATCAGTCACTGACTATAGTTGACCCTGGAAGAGCATGACCTTGGGCAGGGTGGATCTCTGTACCTGAGGCAAGATAGCTGAACGCTGTCTGTCCCCTGACAGTCCTCCCAGTGCTGAGACAATAAGTCAGTCTTTCCTTGCAAGGGAATCTGGGTGACACATATATATATATCTACTCCAATGTCCAAATCATAAACCTTTCATTTTATGGTTAGTCCTTTTTGTGTTATGTTTTAGAAAAGTTTGCCTACTTCAATATTATGAATGTTTTCTCCTGTGTTTTCTTCTTGAAGCTTTTACATTTATCTTTCATATTTAGGCCTTATAATATCTATTTTTATACCTAGTATAAAGCAAAAATCAAGGTTACTTTTTTTTCTTAGTATGGATATCTAATGAAATATACTTTATTTATATAAAAAGCCATCCATTGTTTGCACTCTGCATTTCAGTGACACCTTTTCTATTTTAATGTGCAACCATAGTGGTGAATTGATGATAAAGATGAAATTTAAGCACTCTTTCAAGTCTAAGATTCTAGATACAAAAAAATAAACATTGGGGTGTGAATAAAGGGAAGTTGTATCATTGGTTAAACTGCAAATGGTCAATGATAAAGGTGTATAGAAAATGTTAATAGAAGATATGGCAACCTAATAAATTTAGTAAAATATTTGTGATATTTGTGAAGTTGAACTAAACCTAAAGAAATGGTATGAGCTCAGATAAAGAAAATTTAGCTGGTAATGGGAGATTTCTTGGCTCTGTGCAAGTTATAACATATAGTGGAAACATATAAAATAGGAAAGAAAATACGGGCAGAGTCCTTCAAAGTCTATTTAGAGACAATTAGATAAACAATAGGGACATGACTAAATTTTTCCTGTGGGCATCAGAAAATGCTTCTTGGAGTATAGTATTTTAATTATTTTAATAAAGAGTGAAGATGGGGAAGCCAGGATGGCTCAGTGGGTTAAGTGCTTGCTTTTCAGCCCCGGGGACCGAGGATCGAATCCTGGCCCTGGCCCGTGGAGACCCATATGCTGAACTGGGGAGTGCCCCCAGTTCAGTTCTCACCGGAGCGAGACCCTGGCCCAGTTCCTGCCCTGTGCAGCCCCATGACCACCTGTGGAATGAAACTATGTGGAAAAACCAATGATGTGCAACTATGGAGACTGTTCTGGGCCCTCCCTCTTCTCTCTGTCTCTCTCTCTGTATCTCTCTCTCTGTGTCAAAAACAATAAAAATAAATCTTAAAAAAAAAATTAGTGAAGAAAGAGTGTGCATTTAGTGAACTTACAATTGAAGGTTGAAGAACATTTGAGGCAAGAGAGTTTATGTAAGCAAAGCTTGATTCCTCTCAGTGACACTGAATTCTGATTGGTTCTCTACCCCATCAGGTTGTTTCAACTCTCCATACCATTCTTCTGCTTCCTCTTCTTTTTTAATCTTCTCATTCTTTAAGAGTCATGCAAGGTGTACCTTCTCTAGGAAACCATTTTTTGTGAGTCTGTCTCCCAACCCATTACTGCTTGCTGTATCAGATACACTATGTCAAATACTCAACTATGTTATGAGCTCTTCAAAGACAGACCATGTATTCTGTATCCCTTTATTGTCTTGTGCCTGTCACATGCCTAGATCACAACAAACTATCAATAAATTTTTGTTAATTTTTGTTGTGATTTAACCAAGATAAATCCAGTAATGTCATTTCTCAGCTCAAAAGCCTAAAATGGAGCTTGAAAAATAGTAGACGCAATATTTTTCTATTTAAGAAAAGTAAATCCTGCTTACAGTATTCTAATTTTAACATTATAGTGGTAAATCATTTTGCAATATTTAAGTGTCTCAAATCAATACATTGAACACCTTAAACTTACATAGTGACATATGTTAATTATATCTCAATAAAGTAGGAGAAAATAAAATCAATATTTTTAAATTTAAAAAAAGTGTAAGTAAGTGTGTGGGAAATAATGACCTATTCAATTTGATTATCACATTCGTGAATTAGAGAAGTGAGAGAAAAAGCCTACTTTGAGAAGGACCGAATTACAGGGATGAGAAGGGTTATCTTAAAACACCAGATCCCTAACATTTTCTATTTGTCTCTGTGAGCAAAAATAAATAGCCCAACAGGTGAACTTTCCTAGAAAGTTGTGTAGCTGACTTACTTTCTATGACTAGAAGTTCATATTTCACAAAAATTTTGTCTTCCTCACAAAATCATTCTTGATTTTGAAGAATGAGTTAACTGTGGCTATGCATTTTAGCTTTCCAAGTCTCCAGTCCACAAACAAGGTAGGTGATTTTTAAACAAAGCACAGATATTTAATCCACATACTAAGAAACTTTCTTTAAATTGGTTTTGACAGAGAGAGAGAGAGAGAGAGAGAGAGACAGAGAGACAGAGAGAGAGAGAGAGAGAGAGATACAGAGACAGAGAGAGAACTGAACTGGGGGAACTCCCCAGTTCAGCATGTGGGTCCGCATGGGCTGGGGCTGGGATTCGATCCTCGGTCCCCAGAGCTGCAAAGTAAGCGCTTAACCCACTGAGCCATCCTGGCTTCCCCAGAAGCTTTCATTTTATAAGAGAAAAACACGAGTATACTTGTAACTTAGAGAAAGTAATAAGTATACCCTTCTTAGTCATTGATCAATAAATTAAGAACATTAACAAAAATGGTGGCTTGGGGAAGATATTTTCAGTTTTTATTTTTGCCCTGTTTGTTAATTATAACTACTTTCGGTAGATACCAACTATAAAGATTCCTGGAATTGAAGGCATAACAAGATATAGAATGAATATTGGTTTTGCCCCAGTTTTATGATGCTGGTATCAATCTTTTGTTTCATAAACTTCAGACGGTTATTACCCTGAACATAGGTTTTTGGTACATTTTAAAAGTAACATTGGATGGAAATCAAGAGAATTCCCAATGATGCTAACCAGTGGGGCTGAGATAGGATTGATTTTCTTCCCATGCCTAGTGAAAGGAATTCAGGAAAGGTCACAAAAAAGACAGACTTTGGAGACAAACTTGAGCTTGAGTGATCAATGAATGAGACAGAGCTACATTGTCACTATTGTTTGTTTCCCAGTAGGAGGAAAAAAGACAAAGAATTTCTTTGAGCCTCAGGATGTAAGCTGAGGGTGGTGCAGTTGAAAGTGCACAGACCCATAAGTTTCTGGGGTTACCTGAGGGGAAGGGCAGCAAGGAGGGGGGAGTAGGGAGGGGACAATGGGGGAGTCAGAAGGGGGCATCAAATATATGGTGATAGAGAACTGACTCTGGCTTATGAGCACATAATGCAACACATAGACAATGTATTATAGAATTGTACACCTGGAACCTATGTAATTTTTACCAACCATCATCCCAATAAATTTAACAATGAAAGTATTTTAAAAATAAAAATTACAAAATCATTTTTAAAAACGTGCTCTGGCTCAAAGTCAGGAAATCTGGAGCATTTTTATGACCCAGCCTCTAAGGATCATGTCACTTTAGACAAGTCATTCAGCACCTTGGGCCTCAGGCTTTTTGGTTTGTTTTTGTTTCATTCAGATTTTATTCATATATGAAATGATAGCACTGAATAAATACTCATAATTTCTAACAGCCCTTACTCATCTAACATTTTTTGTGGACCTATACTGCAATCCTTACTACTTGTATAATATCTGACCATGACAGCTGATCACTCACAACCTTGAGAAAAATTAAGAGTAGATTTTATCATCCCAAGTTTACAGTTAAATAAACTGTTTTAACTGAACATTCAAATAAAACTAGAAAATAGTTCACTTAGTCTCTTGGTAATACCCAAGTTTAAGAGAGGAAAGGAAATGAAATCTTTAGTGAAATGTCCCCATGTTGGACTAAAGCTCTATTTTTATCTAAGAATGGGAGAATGGATAATTAGGGATCAACAAAAAAATCAGTGAAGTAGATAAATAGGGGTCAACAAAAAAAATCAGCTACTGGGAACCATCAAAACCTTCTAAGCAAACAGTGATGTGATTATATTTTAGTAGGGAGAGATGTATGAAGGCTGTCTGAAAAAAATGCAGCCATTGTCAATATAATGAGAATGGTTACATGGCTGTATGCTTTCTGGACAACCCTTTTATATTCTGTATACTTCTGTAATCATCTAAGACATTTCAAAATACATTATAAAACTACTTAAACTTTATCTTCTTCAAGGAAAGCTGCAGCCAGAAATAATATATACCCCCCCACACACATGTAAATATTACTAAGTAATATATATAATTCAAGCAGTGAATGCTTTAGGCAATCCAAAAGCAGAGGAGTCTATATGAAAAAAAAGCTATTACTGAAGGTTCTATGGAAAAGGTTTGACAGAAGCATGATGGTTGGATAGGTAACTCAAATGGAGAAAGTTCCTTCTATAACAAGCAGCCTGATTTTTCCCTTATAAGACAGACACACTTAGAAGTAGCCAGGTAGCAGACTTCAAGTATAACGTGGTCTAGGTTTAGTCTTTTATAAAAGTAGTTATAAGATGCAAGTGCCAAATAGATATGTGACCACCAGGTGTTCTTTAATAGAAGGGATTCTTTCTGGGACTTGGAGTAAATATCTATTACAATGCTAGGCACCATGCTAGGCACTTTACATTTCACTTAATTTTCAGTTTTGTTTATGGGCATGATATCAACCCTACTTTATAGATAGCGATATACTAGTTAATAAAGGCAAAAATAATTGTGTTAGGGCACCCACTAGTAAGTGATTGAATTCCAGGCCTCTGAGACTTCAAATCCATTCTTTATTAGAAGATACAAGGAAGTTCTAGTTGGAAATGTTTTATTCTGTGTGTCATAGATTACCAACTAATTACAAAATGCAAATTCACGTCTCTTCTCTGAACACAAACTAGATGCATGCTTTACCCTATGCAGCTTGTAGCTTTGCAGGTCACTGTGATGGTTTGGTG
This sequence comes from Craseonycteris thonglongyai, assembly GCA_004027555.1. Classification (NCBI taxonomy): domain Eukaryota; kingdom Metazoa; phylum Chordata; class Mammalia; order Chiroptera; family Craseonycteridae; genus Craseonycteris; species Craseonycteris thonglongyai. The sequence continues at coordinate 1,970 of PVKE010007083.1, read as the reverse complement.
GAACCCCTGCAGACAGGGAAAATAATGACCATGAAGGAATAGGCATGAGTGTATCTTATATGGGCCATTTCTGGAAGTGGCTTAGTTAATTTGCATTCTTGACTAGAACTCAGTCCTTGGATACATCTAATGTCAAAGTATATGTCACACTCACACTAGCCTGCATTATTCTTCAACATGGTCTTCTCCTTCCTGTGAAGGAGGGAGTAAGAGTTGAAGCAGTGAAGAGTGATCTCCATCCCTTTAGGTCTTCATTTTTACAAAGAAAGCAATTTATTTCTTACATCCACAAGCATGCATGTAACTTTCTACTCTTATAGAGTTGGTAATTCTTTGCTGCTTCAGTAGGTACTCACAGATTGTGAGATGTTGGGAAGAGCACTTGGAAACTGGTTTATTTTCTTTTATTTTTCTTTACAGTTCCCTCAAAGGAAATCAGAACTGTTTTAACATTGATGTAAGGGAGTAAGAAAAAGACATTATGGTATATAATTTTCAGGTATTTCTCTATTACCCAGAAAATAAAAAGCAAAATTTTGAACCTTGCTTTTAGGGTCTTAAATTGGATTTTTTTTCTTTCTTGCTTGCTTCCTGGTCTTATCCTCAAAACTGTAAGTTTCTCTCTTCCTGCTCCATGATTTCCTAACATTTTATTTTTTTACTCACACTATTTTTTTTTTTTTTTGTCTCTAATGGTCTTCACCTTTATAATTGCCATCTTTCAAAGATACAGTTTCTGGTTCTCCCAACTGTTCTCTCTTTGTCTCTGTTTCTGTCCATCTGTCTTTCTCTCCCCTAAATACGTGTAGCCACGTTACTTCCCTCCTGTATTATGATCTTTTCTGAACCCACATTATCACCCCTACTAAATTTGATATTCTTTCAGGGCCAGAGGGAATTGAACTGCTACAAGACATAGAATTAGGGGTACAAGACAAGTTTAATCTATATTTACACAATCCCAGAAGACCAAGGGATATGTTTATTTAATAGGTATATTTCACTACTAAGAAGCCTACACGATAATGTGCTTAAAAATATTAGTTTTATTTATTTCTCTGTTATTGAGTTATTTCACTCATTATTAATATTTTAATTACATCTGTGTATCATATTTATAATTTATTACTGTATTAGTATCCTGTTACAGTTATAAATAGCTACCAAAAACAGTGGTTTAAAACAAAATAAACAATATCTTACAGTTCTGATGGTCAGAAGTCTGAACGATATTCAAGTTCTAGCAGAGCTGCATTCCTTCTAAAGGCCCTGGGGTAGAACGCCTTCCCTAGCCTTTTCCAGCTTCTAGAGGCTTCCTGTCATCACTAGATTGTGGCTTCTTCCCCCATTTTCATGCCAACAGCATGTCATCTTCCAGCTTTTCGCTCTGTTTGTGATTTCTGCTTCCATATTCATGTCATCTCAAAATTATTTAACCCCATCTGCAAAGTCTTTTTTGTCATATAAGGTGTCGTAAACACAGGTTCAAGGATTAGGATGTGGACATCTTTGGGGGACGTTATTCTGTCTACCATAGGTATCAAAATTGTGACCTAGCTGAGGATTTGTAATCAGAACTTTTAACAACATTTGTTCCGAATAGAGAATAACTGTGAAAAACGACTCAGGATTCTTCCCCTCTCTCTTTGGTATCACCAGTAGAACTTTGGGCTTGGTCCTAATATATAAGAAATAAAAGGAACTTCTTGATGTATTTTCAAAGCTCTTGGATAAAGCAGCTTTTTCATTTTGAGGTTATAAAACATATAGTTGACTCTGTAAAACACACTTAATTATGGTACATTTATAAAACCAAGAAGTATTTATAACCTAGTGCCTAAGGCAGATGTCATATAGTATATTTGTTTCATACTTCCACAAATTATTGATACAACACTCTAACTGATGCTTTCAAGCATGTGAGTAAAAACAAACCTTTCCTTAAAAATTGTTTTTTCAAACTTGAAAAC
>PVKE010007082.1:0-51926 GCA_004027555.1 Craseonycteris thonglongyai | reverse complement strand
AGGGAACTGCTAACTACAACCACAATGCGATACTACCTGACACCTGTTAAAATGGTTATTATCAGTAAGACAGAAATAAATGTTGGAGAGAATGTGGAGAAAAGAGAACCCTTACTCACTGCTGGTAGAAATGTAAATTAGTACAGACTCTATAAAAAACAGTATGGAGATTCCTCAAAAAATTAATAATAGACCTTCTATATGAACTAGTAATCATTCTTCTGGCTATCTACCTGAAAAATTTGAAAACACGTATTCATAAAGAATGCAACCAGTTGTACCTCTCTATATAGATTATAGTTACAGAAAACATCTGTACTTCCTAGTTTCATGCATATTAATATTAGGGATAAATTATGTCTTAAAATTCTTGACTATGGCCCAGTACATACATATCCATATGGAGGCAAAAACAATTATTGGACATCTATTGGTACTAATATTTATTGATATTTATAATGTGCAAAACACCATTTTAGATTCTTTCACATAATTAATTTTCACTATTATCAATGCTTTATTATTTATATTTTACAGCCAAAGAAATATGTACTTAGAAAAGTTAACCAAATTTAAATTAAGAATAAATTAATTACTGTGTAATACAGCTGTAAACTGTGAACAGATTCCTCGAAACTACGATGTTCAATTCCACAGTCTATAACCTACAGTGTCTCTATTTTTAATTAATGAGAACATATCTTATGTTCAATACATTTTTTTTTTTTAGATTGATACACTTAAGGTTGTTGATAGGTTCTTGGAACCTGTGACTTCAAATGAAATGACATACAATTTAAAAAAAACAATTTTACCTTAGGCTAATTGATACAAACAAGAGTTAAGTTCCTAAGGCATATTTCTGGTCATAAAAACATCACCAACTTCTGAATAAAGACACAAAACACATCTGCTATTAAACACTGAAATAAGTACGATCTATACATATATTTTTAAAAAAGAGAAATAAAAACAAGTAATATACTTCTTTTCAACCTGTTTATTACAATTCAGGACTGGGGTGGGCTAGAGCCTGTCCTGGCAGTTCAGGGCAAAGGTAGGCACTGACCCTGGGCAGGACACCCTTTCATTGAAGGATCACTCACACCCACACCCTCACCCACGCTCACTCAGGCTGGGACAGTGTAGCCAATTCAGCTCACATGCATAATTGTGTGGGAGGAAACCTGAGTACCTGGAGAAAGCCCAAGCAAGACAAGGGGAGGACGTGCACACTCCACCACAGAGAGTTGTCCTTCCAACTTCCAAGAATCAAATTTTTTTTCTCATCAATGTTATACAAAACAACAATGCATAAAAGGACATTATTTGAGGGCCTGCATGTTGAGAGTGAAATTTTAAATTCTAAATGTAGGTAAGTTCTGAACCAAAATTAGACATTTTCATAACACGGTTTCAATGTCTGAAATAATTATAATCTTAAATCTTCTTATCATATTTTCAAACAAACTATTTCTCTGAATGAGTAAACTCCTTAGCATAAAAACATTAATACTACTACAAAAGTGTTAAATATGATTATTTAAAGGCTCAATGAATGACTAACAAAGTTAGCTTACCTATGCTAGGGATAAGTATAAATTATTAAATGTTAGGTTCTTAGAAAAGGCAATTACTTTCTAAAGATTGGCTTTAGATCTTCTGCTCTATTCTACCTTTTATTCTCATGTTATCAAGTATTGAGGATGTGCATGTGTATTTGTGTGAGAATGTGCATGCATGCACATGCGTGTGCACACATGTGTGCGTGCGTGTGTGTGTTCTGCAGGTAATGTGGGACAGTACTATACAGCTCCAGTAGTTAAGACATTTCTAGGTCAAGGGAACTGCAACTTTAGTACCTGGTTGCACCTGGGAAAACTACTTCGGCTTATAGGAATTGATCCAACAGGCTTTGGGCTAAAGTCCAAATCAATGGAAGGTCACATTGTTCAAAAGGGAATTTTTAGTTTTGCATGCTCATTTATTTATTTTGTAACACCACTGGGGCTTTTCAGGATTTAAACTCTTACTACTTTTTAATATATTCTGGTAAAGAAACTTAGATGTTCTCTTTCATGTACAGCTTCAAATTGGGTTCAGAAACCCAAGGCAAGGGTACTTTGTGTGTCCTAACTCTTAAAGTTAATGACTTCTAATTAGCCCAGCATGAAGCTAATGACTTGTAATCACTTGCCAATTGATTCCAAGTATTTTCTTTGTAAAATTAGTCTAGATGAAACAGGAAGTCTATGGCTGGTGGGAGGAAAGGAAGAAGAGGATCAGGTTTAAGAAATTATTCACAAGGTGAGTTCTGGAAGATATTCAGGGTGATGGGAACCATATTTGTGGTCTTTTATCTATTATTATAAGACATATGATGGTGTCATAAACACAGCTGCATGTTTTGGACACTATTTAACTGAAACACTGAGAAAATCATTGCCTAATGTCATTTCAGTGACCTCAGTGTTCATTATTTGCATCAATTCATCTACAAAAAGCTGAATACTCATGAAAAACTATACATCAGAAGATTGATTTCATGAGATACTTCACTTACAAAGATATACTTACTTTGAGTGATTAAAGTTTTTCTTTAAGAAGAGAGATAGAACATGTACAATTATGAATCATATAAGCACTTACTGGGAATCTGTACTTGGATTAGGCTTTGGGCTAGTACTGGATATGAATGATGAATAATCCACAACCCCTTTCTCTAGGAGTTTGCAGTTTATGGTTGAGTTCACATTTTCTGAGATTAACAAATAATCACCTAAAGAACTCTATGACCAAAAATTACTCTACAGGATATCAAATTTGACAATGTGTGTATTGTTCACTCAGGTCCTTATAACAAAATTTGCCAGTTACTAGCCACACTGAAGTTCAGGAGGCTGACAATATAAAGAAGATTTGATGAACAATGGTGTTGGTTAGAATTATTTGAATGACAAGAAATGTTTCAGAGAATATTCAAAAAACAGTTTACAGCTCTGGCTACGAAAAAAAATACCTAGTTTAAAAGATTAACACTATTCAAAGATCTACACATGAAGAAGAGTGACTTGTGATTAGGTATAATTGGTTATGGTCAAGTGACAAGCAACTGGAAAAAATTGCCATTAGTTATTCTTCCATAAGATAAAAAAAAAAACCCAAAAAAAAATACAGAAAAGCCTGACATTATGAAATAATTCTCACAACCATGATGTAAAGGAGTATAACAATAAGAGAATTTAAAAAGTAAAGGGAAAAAGTTCAATGTTTCAAACACTATCTTTTTGTTGTTGTTCTCCTTAGAAAATGATTAAAGAGCAACTCAGCCCTGTAATTTTTTTCTAACAGAGAAACAAGAAGGTCAGCATTATCAACACTGGGAACTCATTAAGCCAGGGCCCTGTCTGCCTTTTAGCATCATCAATTCCTAAATTTTCCTCAGTCTGGCAGCAAATCACCCATTAACCCACCCGTTTTTACCTGGCACCTCTGTTTTTAACTGTCTGCCAAAAATATCTGACCAAACTACTATGTCAAGAAAAAAATAATTAAATTAGGAGAGGAAAGAAAGAACGAGGCCATTGTCTCTCCAGGTACTTCTAAACTGGCCTGTCATTTTCCCTGGGAGGCAACTTGGAACTGAATTGACAGCCCCAAATCATTGTGAACAGCTAGCAATCCCTGTCCAATAAGCTATGATTCTGCATGACCTCAGTTAAGCCCTTTGATCTAATCAGTCTTCTCTCTTCAGAGGGAAGACTGGTTGTGTGTGAGCACTTGTGCTTGAGTGTATATGTACAAGTGTCCAGGTATGAATACTATGCTCTCTTTGCACAGGTAAAACGTTTGTATACAGAACCCCTAGCTTAGTAAATGCAAATAGTAGTAAAACAGGCATAGAATCTTTGCTTTGCTGTTTTCTCTGGGAGCAAATGTTCAAGATCTTTATGTGGTTTCTTGCTTCTCATTATTGAGAATTGAGCTCTAATGTCGTCTACTAAGAATGGATATTCTTAATTTTTCCATCTCCTGAAGGACCCCCACAACTCTCCTCCCCCTTTCCACATTACCTTGTTTGGTTTTCATAGCATTTTGATCTTTAAAGATTTATTTTTTTATTGTTTTTACAGAGAGAGAGACAGAGAGAAGTGGGGAGGGCCCAGACAGTCTCTATGGTTGCACTTCATTCATTTTCTACATAGTTTCATTCCACAGGTGGGCATGAGGCTGAGAAGGGCAGGAACCAGGCCAGGGCCTCCCCCATGGAGCTGTCCCCAGTGAAAATCAAACTGGGGGCACACCCCAGTTCAGCATATGGGTCTGCATGGGCTGGGGCTGAGACTCAATCCTCAGACCGTGGGACTGCAAGTTAAGTGCTTAACTCACTGAGCCATGCCTGCATCTCCAGCACCTTGATTTTTATTATTACTTGGCTAATTGGCTGACTATCTCTCTCATTTGACCAAGTTCCATGAGAGCTCAGAGCTTGACTCCTACATTCACCACAATATTTCCAGTGTCTACATTAATGCTTGGTATACAGTAGGCTCTCAAGAATATCTGATCACTGAATGAATGAATAAATGAAATGCTTATTTTCCCTTGTAAAGAAAAGGATTACATACAACTAAAAGGGTGACCGATTGCAAACCAAGTTCCAGACTAATTTTCCATAAAAGTATTCAGTGATTACTAGACAATATTCACTCTACACTTGAATTTTCAAACCTTGGTATGTCAATCTTGCTGAAATTTCATGTAGAATACCCATCTTATATAAGTGTGGGGAATATGCAAAAAAAATACATAAGTAATAATGGCAAATGGAAAGTATTATAGTGAAGCAAAATAAACCAATCTGCTCATCTCTATGGGACAACTGGCTGCAGCTGAATTCCTAAGTTATTGAATTAGCATCAAGTTATCTTTTTTTAATGAATTTGCAAATTGAGACACATTAATTCTATTACATTGTAAATTCATGAAACATAGCCATTATAAATTGATTAAAGTAGATTGTAGGAATAAAAATTCATAATCCAGTTCTTCAGAGGTCACCTATGACCAACCAGTCAAGCAACACAACACAAAACAATAGGAATGATACATTTTAATATATTTTCTAATTGTGTTAAATGCTGTTTCAATTTTTTATTTTGAATTCTCATTAAAAGGAAAACCTTTTTTAAAAAGAATTGTATTTTTTATCCATAAAATTAAAATATGAGTTGTATGACTCATTCTTACAGTACTTGTCATATGGTTAATCTGATTTTTGCTATACAAAATATAATATTATTATATGAATCGGAGCCATAATATAATTAAAGGAAAAAACTATTTGAAAATATTTTTATCAAATCATGTTTCAAGAATACTTGTCTAAACACTTTCTTCCCTTCCTAATTTTAAATGTCAAATCTTCTAAAAGGCATAACTTTAGGTAGTAGTAACAAACTAGAAAAATCCAGTTGCTTACTCATAATAGGTGTTCTCACTATTTTAAGATAGAACAAAACCATCTGAATATAGAGATGAATGAAAACAAGCTCATAACAGAGCTCAATCATCAGATAATTGGGAGTGAGATATGTAACTAATAATTTAGATACATGCTAAGATTTAGAAAAGTGTAACCCTTATACATTGCTGGTGCGAATATAAATGGTTCAGCTAGATTGGAAAAGATTTTAATAGATTCTCAAAATGCTAAATATAGAATTACTACATTATCCAGCAATTCCATTCCTAGGTATTTATCCAAGAAAAATGAAAAACACATATCCACAAAAATTGTCCATGAGTATTCATAGCAGCTTTATTTATAATAAGCAAAAAGTGAAAACAACCCAAATGCCTATTCCACTGAGAAGTGGATAAATAAAATGTGTTATATCCATACACTGGACTATTATTCAGCAAGGCAAAAGAATAAAATTCTTATATGCTACAGCACAGATGAAACAAGGACATTATGTGACATGAAATAAATGCAAGGAAATATATACCGGTATCTATTTATATGAAATGTGCAGAATAGACAAATCATAAAGATCAGTGGCTGCATAGAGCTGGGAAGAAAGAAGTAAGCAAAGCTGGGAAGATGAGACAGAGAGTCGCTGCTAATGAGTACAAGGGTTTTGGAGTAATAAAATGTTTTCAAACTAGATAATATGGTTGTACAATTCTGTGAATATACTAAAAAGATTGAATTGCACATGTAAATCAGCAAATATTATATTATGTATCAATAAAACTATTAAAATGCAAGGTGATGTGTGTTATAATATAAAAATAAAATGGAAAGTGCTCCTGAAAGGTGAAAAAGAGAATAAATAATTCCTTGTGTAGTAGGATGAATAAGGACATCAAATGTTCAATGTTTCCTAGAAAAGAAAACTCTTTTTTTAAGATATATTTTATTATTTTTAATACAGAGAGAAGGGGAAGGGCCTAGAGTAGTCTCCATAGTTGTACATCATCAGTTTAAACATGGTTTTGTTCCACACAGATGGGTGGGGGCAGCACAGGGCAGGAACTGGGCCAGGGGCCTCCCATATTAGAGACATATCCCCTCAAGCCAGGAGCCAAACCAGGGGCCTACCACATGGGAAGCTTGCCCCCTTGAGCTGGGGTTCAAACCCAGAGGGAGAACCAAACTGGGAGTCTCCCACATGGGAAGCACACCCCAGTTCAGCGTACGAGTCTGCACATGCTGGAGCCGGGACTCAATCCTCAGTCCCTGGGGTTGCAAAGTGAGTGCTTAACCAGCTGAGCCATTCCGGCTTCCCCTAGAAAGGAAAACTTTTAAGCTGGATTTTGAAGAATAAGTAGTTCACTATGTTGAGAACCCATATTATGTCATATTATATTATTTGATGAATGATTGAGTAGTAGTAGGACAGGCTTATGGTTGGAAAGGTAGTTGGAGTCTTAAGGAATGCTAGGAAATAAGACTTAGAAGACAAGTAGAAAACCAGACTGGGAAGAACCCTTTCGGTCAACTTAAGGAATAATATATTTCCTTGTAAATGAAGAAAGCTATTAAAGTTTATTTTTAAAAGAAAATTAGCACAAACAATTTTGTTTTTCAGATAAGATTTCTGACTCTTGTCAAAATTGTTGACGGAATCTAGGAATTAATGCCACACTTACTGGTTCCATCTACCTGACAATCAAATCAGTGGGAAACTAACTCTTCCACTTTCTGGGAAAAATAACTTTTAACTTTGTGGAAGAGAGAACTTACAATTTCTTACAAACATATCTACCCAGACACAGATATCAGCAGGAACATATTTCAGCCAAGAAAGGTCAAACATAATATGCTATGATATGTCCAAAGACTTTGGTCCTTTGTCATCATTTTTTTTTTCCCCCTCTAATTGAGACTAAGGAATGAGAACCCCTTTCTGTTTGATGGTAAAATCAAAAAGATGAGTTAACCCAGAAGCTTCTGGTATCTTGTCACTGTCACAGACATTGTTCATCTACAAAAATAAAGCAAAGAAGCAAAAACTGGGAGCAGTAAAACCAAGGGCATCCCAATGGCATTCAAAACCATGGGTCCAGCAATCTTCTATTTAACACCCCTACCCTTCCTGTAAGTTGGTAACATGAGCCATTAATTTCCTTCTTTGCCTTGAGCTAGTCAAAGCTGAGCTTCTGTCACTTTTGGAAAAATATATCCAACAGTGGTAGAATTAGCCAATTTAACTAGTCTCTAGTAGATTCTCAATGGCTTATTTAATGCACCGTAATTGATCATCTGATACTGGTGGCTTTCTGGTTTAGCTGGAACTTAGATATACACCTCAGAAGAAAGAACAACGTGCTTGTGCTATGAAAGGAGTACTTAAAAGGAAAGAAATGAAGAGCTCCATCAATTTTTAACATCAGTTTCTGGCCACTAGACATTGTTGTATCCTAAATGAATATATTTACTTTTAGAAAGCTATTCTCAGCTAATAATGTAGGCCAGAAATATCAAATATGTAGCAAGTGTGCACCAACTCTCCCTTGATACTTTTGGCAGCCAGAGCTAACTGACAAGAGAACTATTTCACTAAACCTGAATATGCCCAGGAATTCTTCATGAAGAGCTCTCTAGGAAACTATCTATAATTAAGTAGAGTTTTTGTGCAAAACAAGATCTACTTGCTAGCCCCAGATTAGGTTAGTGATACTTATCTTAAATATCAAAATCGTTATGACCCCTTTTCTCCTTCTACATAAAGTTATACCCCACTACCAGTTTAAGACTGAAGACCTACGTTCAGGAAATCTATTATTCATCTGCACCATAGTGTCAGTTTAAGCAAGGAGTCACCTTCCTCAGTGTATGTGCATTTTAATCCTTTACTACAAACATTGGATGAAAGGATTTCCTTTGGTGATAAAGAATTCCAGGCATCTGAGAGCAAATGGAAGAGTTATTTCAGGAGACTTTTTCCCAGAGTCCCCAAAGTCCACCATGTGTTTAGGGCTAATCCCCCTTTTACAGAAGACATACCGCCTGGATTCCACTCACCCGGCCCACTCCAGACAAAGAGCCCTTGAGAGAAAGTCTGATCTGGTTTATTCAAGTATAATATGCATAAAGGCCAAGACTACACACAGCTCATTTTATAAATCGATGCAGAAGTACGTCAAATCTTATTTCAGTCTCCTTCCATGTTCTATAGACCTAAAGTTAAAAAGCAATAGATATGTTCCTCCCAGAAGAGTCTCACATTTTTCTTAGGGTAGCAGTAGAAGAAAATCAACCAGCTGCTTCTGAAATCTAAGCTCCTGATTCCTTGCAACAACTGTCAGAAGCCTGGTCTAACACACACACAAACACACACACATAGAATCACATTAATATAATTAATGCCCAATGCATGTTTTTTCCAAGAACAGAAATTCAGAAAGTGTGCTTGGAGGAAAAACCATATCTCCCCTTTCTCTTAAAGTATTTCCATAGTTCTTTGCCCTTTTTCATGATGCTGTCAAGAACAATGAAGGACCGAAGATTTTATCCTAATTAGAAGCTAATATGTTATCCTGTTTCAATCATGGATCCTGTCAAAAATCATGAGACTCATAGGTCAATGGCAAAGAACATTATTATTCAAGAAGTAGCAGTAGCCAGAATATCCATATTTTCTTGTTCTGCTCTCATAAGCCTAATTCCCAGTGGGCAATTCAAAGAGGGCCCAGTGACACTTGTACCTACAATGAGTTGTATTAGGGGAGGGTTGTATTGATCCTAGAGAACTTGTCTTTTATAATGGGCAGTAATCCTGCCTACTCATTTGTTATAAAGCAGTGGTCTCTAACCTTTTTGGCATTGAAGACTAATTTCAAGGAAGACAATTTTTCCACAGACCAGGGAATAAAGGGAATAGTTTCAGGATGATTCAAGTACCAGATGCAGCTTAATTTTACTTGACACTCACTGATAGGGATTTTTATATTTTTAATGTTTTTGTTGTTATTGTTGTTGTTGTTGTTGTTATTGTTTTGTTTTTGACAAAGAGAGACAAACAGACTGAGAGACAGAGAGAAGGGGGAGTGCCTAGAGCAGTCTCTGTAGTTGTAGGTCATTAGTTTTCGACAGTTTCATTCCACAGGTGGGCATAGGGCTGCACAGGGCAGGAACTGGACTGGGGGGGGTCCCACATGGGAGGCATGCCCGCACTGGGAGCCTCCTACATCACTCCCGGGTCTGGAGCTGAACTGGGAGCGTCCCCCATGGAAAACTTACCTTGCACTGGGGCACACCCCAGATTGGCATATGGGTCCACATGGGCCGGGGCCAGGATAAAATCCGTGGACCCCCAGGGCCACAAGATGAGCACTAAACCGGCTGAGCCATCCCAGCATGCCCAAACTAATAGGGTTTTGATGTGTCTGCAAGCAATTGATTTATTATGATCTCTGTGCAGTCAAACCCCTCTAATGTTAATTGGTATTTGCATCCACTACTCAGCACTAGCATCACCGCCTCAGCTCCACCTCAGATCATCAGGCATTAGATTCTTGTAAGGAACGTGCAATCTAGATCCTTCACATGCACCATTCACAATAGGGTTTTTGCTCCTACGAGATTCTAATATTCCCAATGATCTGACAGGAGGCGGGGCTCAGGTGGTAATTCGAGCAATGAGGAGCAGCTGCAAATACAGATGAAGCTTCACTTGCTCTTTGGCCACTAATCTCTTGCTGAGTGGCCTGATTCCTAACAGCCATGAACTGGCACTGGCCTGTGGCCTGGGGTTTGGGGACCCCCGAGACCAAGGATATATATGTTATGTTATGTTATGTTATGTTATTATATAATAATAATTATTTTTACATTAAGCAAGACTACCTTTTGCTGTAAAGAGAGACACTATCTCTATTTTCCAAAGCTGTTTGTACTTTAAAAAAAAATCCTTGAAAAAATTACATAGAACAATTGCAGTCATTGCCTTTTCTCGCAAGACATGCAAAAATTAAAAAGACACATGGAGAAATGTCTTCCAAGGGAAGTGTACAACAAATTCTTATTTGTTAGTCAATAAGGTTGGTTACTATGAAAAGAAATAATGTAAGGCCAATTAAACTAATAGTGATCAATAGATTTCATGATGTATTCTCACTGGGAATTTTTTGAGTGTAATATTGATTACTGACATATAACTGTGGGAGCAATACTGCCAACATATAAGTTAATAAAAGTATCAAAATTTAAAAAGAAATAGTTGTCATTTTATCCTTATCATATTCTAAGAGTGAACTACATGTTTAAAATGGTAGGGGGAGAATTTTATATAGGAACAACTTTATCTATGTGAAATCATTCATATAGAGGTAGTTTAGTATATATTGGACATTGGCTTGCCTTTGTAACAAATCTATAAAATATATGAAAATTAATTTTGTAACCCAGAAAACCAGCCTTATTTTAGAAAAAATATTAAGATATTTTTAGATTGACTTACAGAAACATCTTATATTTATGCCCCCAAATGACAACTCTGTATATATTTATAATCTAAATCTGTAATCAAGTAGTAAAATTAAGTTTAAAAGTATGGTATTGCTAACTAAAAATAAAATTTTACACACACTACCATGTAATATATTTAATCAAGTGATTGAAGTGATTCCAATATTTTGACTGTAGATTTGTCAGGTTTTAAAATGCCATTACTTATGCACATGACTCACATACAAGCATAGAAGCTTTGCTCACAGTTCTGACACAAGCCATGACCCACTTTCAAGCTTATTTCTGTTTAAGAAGAATCCTCACCTCTCACTTTGGGCACAAATTGAGCCCTGCCCACTCTGATAGAGGCAAGATTGTATTTTTTCTAGGTCTGCACCGAATGTAGGAAACCCTATAAAAGAGGCATTTTTAGGAGCCACCACAGAATTAATAGAGATATAAATCATCTGACTTGTAGACCAACCACTAATCCAGCATGAACTTGATCTAAGAACACACCTTGTAGCCGTCAAACTAGACAGAGCCTTTGGACCACCTAAGCTCCATGCTGTTACGGTTTGAAAGCTCTAAATACTCCACAGTCTAGTAGATTCCTTTGGCTCCTTTGCTCCCAGTTTATTTATTCCCTAAAGTTTAAAGAACGATATACCATGTTATTATAGTTCAATTAAAGGCCTTTGTAGAGGAAAGTTGTACTCCTTTAGAGTGAGCCTATATAAATAGATGTTCAAATATATCCTCTCTGTCATGCCCCTTATTTGTATCTTGCACCATATGCCTAACTTTTAGCTCACATTCGTGTTTCACTTGTCATCAGGCTGACCTGTGCCTTGTTCTAACAATTCCTTCATTCTTCCCTCACAGCACATAAATCTTTACCCTACCCACATTAGCCCATTTCACGTTATTCTCCTTGAGTGTGGCTTCCTGATCAGCATGTTCATGCCAGTTTACAACGTGAAAGAAAACCATTCTTTCTTCCAGCCTTCAGTGAGGGTTGGTTCAATATCTCTCAAAAAAAAAAAAAAACACCGTTCAAACACCGTTACATCATGCTACAATGACCACTTTTATTGTTTCTTCACTTTCTGTCTATCAGAGGAGCAGAGGGTAGAAGACTGAATGAACCTGGTAAATATGGTACTGGTTTGTATTTTTCTTCAGTGGAAAGTCATAATTAGTTTGTTTCTTTTATATAGTGTAAAAGGAACAAGATGAATTAGAGTAGTTGCTTCAAGTAATTATGTAATTAAGATGTGTATGCATGGTTAAGTGCGTTCATAATCTCCAGGAAATTCTTTTCAACTATGACTAGTGCATAGTAAGCAATGTTAAAATCCCCACAAATGTTTATTTTTTTCCTCAACATGCCAAATTAGACTTTATTGACATATTGGCCTAAAATTTTTTGTTTATATTTAAAATTTAGTTGGCAGAGAAATGCTCTTGAAAGGTTTATGATCAAGTCTGAAAATCTGAATTATCTAAAGAGCACTCGTTAAAAAGTGTCTCAATGCACTTACTGAAACTAATAGTCAACAGCTTGGATTTTATGTACTTCTTACTTCTAAAAGCTTGCTATGAATTAAATATGTATGGTCTGACAATCACATTATCTGAACATTCAAGATTAATTACTTAGCTGCAAATATTCTGCAGAATGCCAAATCAATATGAAATTCAAATGTGCACAACAGGCTTATTTGTTCATAATACACCTATTTACTATTTTTAAATTATAGCATTGTGATTTTTGAAATTAGTCACCATTTCATCCTAATTCATCTCACACTACTACCTAAACATAATCAATCAGAAATGAACAGAGAACTTGTTCATTCAACATTTATAACCACCATTCAATAATTCATTTCTAATGAAGCAGAAAATATTCTAACTTCTGTTATAATTATTTTTGTAGATGTTTTATGTTACCTCGGGACTCTATCTTATTGTAATCAACCAAACTACTCAGGACAGTACATTGAAAATAAATATATATATATATATATATATTTGCTGAAGGAAGGGATGGAGTGTAAAGGGAAGAATGGAAGGAAGTGAGGAAAGAGGGAGAAAGAGGAAAGACAGGTTTTTTAACGTTTTAGTAATCATTATACACATTTTTAAGAGGTAAAAATAAGCTTAATGGTAACTAGGCAAGGCTATCATGAAAAGATTACAGTGAACACAACACTGATTTTTGCAGTAAGATCAATAAAATTATTTCAATCTTTGTGGATATAATTTACTTCAGAAATTGAGACTATGCTGGTAAATATGTTAATCTCAGGAATAAATTATAAAAATATTTTCTGCATTTAACTTTCTAATATTTTTCAAAGGCATTTGATATTCTTAAAATTAAATATATTTAAATGTCTACATTTTATAAACAAAATAAATTAACCACATTTTCCCCAAATATGAAACCCTCCGATTATTTTCAAATAATTTTACTCAGCACTGACTTAAAAAGAAGCAATATAGTGTCCAATACTTTTTGCCAATGATAATTAAGTTCTTTATTATAAATTTTCATAGAAAATATTTTTTAATTTTTAACTCCTAAGATTTCAAGTTATCAAAATAAGGAACATTTTATTTCTTCTCCTAACCTTGAGGTTTTATATATATATATATATATATATATATATATATATATATAAATATATATATATATATATAGTGTATGTGTCTGTGTGTCTGTGTGTGTGTGCTTTTAACTCTGGCTTTAGAAATAGCATCTTGTGGTTAGCCTCAAAGTAAGCATCTTCCTCATAGCTTCAACTCAAGTTTCCTTTCATGTTGACTACTTCTGAATCTTAATTTCAAACACTGATATATCCTTAAAGCTCCAAATATCTCCAACTGCCTAGTCAATATTATAGTCCAAAGTGTTATTTTCACTTAAAATTGAACTCAAACTCCACTATACTTTTTTTGTCCCTCATCTTACTACTTGTGGCACCTTTAAGTGGCACCTTTACCCCAGAGACACATGCTTCAAGTTATTCTTGACCCTTCTTATCTCCTTTGCATTGTGACAACCACTTTGTTCTTTAAATTCTACTAGCATTAGAGTTTACTTGGAAAATAATTGAAATCACACAGTGGAAGACTTATGACTCTTTAAGGTATGAAATTATCCACCTATGCATCACTTCCTGTTTCAAGAATATTAGATATAGAATCAGCAAGAAGCATGCTATTTAAAAGCAAGCTCAAGAATTGTAATATGGGAAACGAGGATGGCTCAGCAGGTTAAGCGCTTGCTTTGCAGCCCCAGAGCCTAAGGATCGAATTCTGGGCCCAGCCCATGTAAACCCATATGCTGAACTGGGGGCACACCACAGTTCAGTTCTTGCTGGGGCCTATGCAGGAGGCTCCCAGCCCAGTTCCTGCCCTTCGCAGCCCCGCGCCCACCTGTGGAGTGAAACTATATGGAAAACTAATGCTGTCAACTATGGAGACTGCTCTGGACCCTCCCTCTTCTCTCTGTCTCTGTCTGTTTCTCTCTGTGTCAAAAAACAATAAAAATAGGGGAAGCCGGGATGGCTCAGTGAGTTAAGTGCTCACTTTGCAACCTTGGGGACCGAGGATCGCATCTTGGCCCTGCCCCATGCGGACCCATATGCTGAACTGGGGAGTGCCCCCAGTTTGGTTCTCACTGGGTTGAGACCCCAGCCCAGTTCCTGCCCCGTGCAGCCCCATGCCCACCTGTGAAATAAAAATATGGGAAAACCCAATGATGTACAACTATAGAGACTGCTCTGGGCCCTCCCCCTTCTCTCTGTCTCTGTCTCTGTATCTCTCTCTCTATCAAAAACAATAAAAATAAATCTTTAAAAACAATAAAAATAAATCTTAAAAAAAAAAGAATTGTAATATGACTTATGAACTTATGTGTCAAGTGGTATTGACTGTTAAAGTAAACACAAGATTGAGAAGTTGTGTCCCATTCTAGAGTTGGCAGCAAGTTGCCACAAAGTTCTTTTGAATTTCTATCAGGATTTACAAGAGTTCTTGCTAAAGGAAAGTGACACCATTTGAGAAATATCAAAAACTAGGGATGTATTCCATAATATTATATTTTTTCAAGCTCTTTTTCAATCCCTATTCATCACTTGTTGATTGTTGATCAATGTATTAAAGACGATCAAATATTTATTCCTGAACATGAACTATTCTGAATAGTTTGAATTTTCTATACTTTTTATACTATACTTTTTATATTTTCCACTATTTTGTGGAAAGCCTAGATTTGTAGAATTCCGGGTATGGACAAATTTCATAATGTCCTCCATAGCTAGTACAAAGCACAAACCAGCTGTATGGGATGCTTATAACAAAGTAAATTTATTTGGATTCTTATTTTCATTAAATTTTGCAGAAATCTATTTTACCCTATGCTTGGATTAAGAAAAAGAAAAAAAAGAAGGCAGCTCCATTATTTTTTGAGCATTCTTAGGTAATACAGAGTTCAACGGTGACTTTTATGACACCATTAAATTAAGACACTAAACTAAAAAAAGAAAAAAAAAAGTTTAGTTTCAATGAAACAATCAACGTTTTGATCTTTATTCAAAGATAATTCTCCTCTGTCATACAGTGAACAGGAGGAAAATGATTACTGTAGTTTATTCCCTTCTCCCTTTCTCTGTTCCTTTCACAACAGCTTCTACTTCTACCTTTTGTGGTTTGGAGCCCAAGGGATCAAGGGCAGAGAGAAAGATCAAGAAAAAATGCTTATTGAGTGGGTCCAGTGGTAAGCAGGTATCATTCTATGAGTCTGGAAGTTGTTTGAAGAGGATTCTCTCCTCTTCACCTGTTACTAGGTTTTCTGAAGCCTTCATCCCCTTTTCCTACCCTTCCCTCCATTCATCTATAGGAATCTCTGACTTGTGGTTCTTCTTTATTCTGGACACTTTGTCTTTCTGTAGCTCCTTAGAATTCAGGGATTGAGCTCCAACAGTTCTCTTCTCGTGGGTAGCTATACTGGGCTCTGGATAGTAGGAATGGGCTGGGGGAAAGTATTAAAACCATCGACAATTAAATCACTTTTCCCACCTTGTCCTACTCATCAGCCCACTCAGGTTTTGGATAGAGAGAGAAAGATTGAAAAGACATCCTGAGATGAGACATTGAAGAAGCAAGAAGTATAAAAGATTAGATTGACCATATAAAAGAGTTACTTCCACTCAGTATATAAAAATAGGAAATACTGTGGTTTCAGATCCACAAATTATACATCTTTTGTATTTCCTAAAAACTCTTAGAGTCTGTGGGTCTAGTAAAAGAATTCTAGAATAACTTTTCCTCTAAAAAAGGCAGGTAGATTCTGCCTTTTTTCTTGTAGGCTGTCTTAGAAAGTAAGAGTGAAGTAAAAAACCCAGATGTTTTGGTTTTATCCACATTCACGCATGGCTGTATAGATCTGACCTAACTTGCTCACTGGTAGAATTTATCCCAGCCTCATTGTATCTGTTACATGGCATTTTTAAACTGAAATTGCCTAAGACCTTTATTTTGACTTCCAAGCAATAGTTTGGAAAATCCCACAATGGCTAAAAATTTTGGCAACAAGAATGGGAAAGTGAGCTTAGTCAGGACAAAAGACAGACCTAACCCCTGACAGTAATCAGACACTCTTCAAAGAAGATTTCTTAAAGTCAAAGCATGTACTGGCTGGATGGAAACTCCATACCAACCACTTTGCCTAGAAGGTTAAAATTACACCAATTCAATTTCAGAGCTTTCAGTGTAGTGTTGATATTGAAGTGTGGTATTTAATTCAATGGGATAGAATTTTCCAGTATAATTTAATCCAAAGCTATGGCTAATGTGAGATATAAAAAGGACATTGAGTTATCCAGTTATCGTGACTCAGAGAACATGTTTATTCATTTAAATTGTTCAAGATATTCGGAAGTAAATTGATAATGCAATTTGTCTACCAAAGTAAGGGTGGAGAGGAGGAAGAGGACTGAGGGAAGGTACTGGATTAGAAGATAGCTAAACTAGACCTTTAATCTCTATAATTTTCTCTTTGCTTTCTTATCTGTGATAGGAAACCTTAGCTTTTGTTTTTGGCTTTAGAAGAAAATAATACATTAAAGAAAAAGAAAATTGATTTTTAATTGTCAAAAATCAAATTTTCGACTTTTAAAAGAAAAACAAATACAGACAGACACTAATACAAGCACACATGGCCTTTGTAGCATGTGAGCTAAAACAAAGCCCCGGGCAGCTGAGCACACATTGACTAGGGTCAAGTTTCACCAATCAAGGCCATTAAGCAGCATGAAGCAGGTCTAAAAACTTCAGGTCTGGGCATGAACTTCTCATGCCTCTCGTGATGATAGATATTGTTTGACTACTGCTATGAAATGAGAATTTATATGACCTTCACTATCTTTATTTTATCAATTTATTTATATCTATGTCCTATATATTGTCAGATCATTAGAGTTTATACTCACACAGTCATTCTACTAGCAGATTTTCTAATTATTTAATAATACTAATGCTAATTCTTTATTTCATAATTATCACAACAAAATTAAGTCTCTGTTCCTTACATAGAAAAATAGGAGGCTTAGCTTTGTCAATTAACTTGCCCAATGCCATGCAGACACCTAGAAAATGTCACACATTAAATATGTGTCTTACTTAATCTGAATAGCATTGCTCTTTATTTTTACCCCTATAGGGTTGGCTTCTAATTTTCAAAACTTCACCAGCACTGACTGTCAAAAGAAAGTGCTCTCTCAAACCAATACTAACTATAGTATTTGCTCCTGAATAATTTGGCCAACTTCTATTGCCCACCTAGTGAACTGTATTTTTAAAGCTACCTAAATCTAAAAAGGTTAGGCCTAATTCTATCAAATAAGTGTCTGTCTGCATGCATGGGGACAGACAGTCAGGGGAAATATTGAGGACTAGTTTTCTTTCATACTACATTATGTGAACAAGTTTTAAATCCACCAAAGTGGAAGGACAGGCTTTCTTTTCTTGTAATTTCTTTCCTGTCTTAGGACTGTGACTTGTACAAAAATAATACTGGGAGGATGGTGATGACTATGGTAGGACACAAGATGGAATCAAAAACTCTCTGTAAACAACAGTTGAACATTTATTTTTTTATTTAAAATTTCTATAGTATGCAAGATTCAACTCAAATCAGTTTTTAGAATTATCTAGTGCAGAGGTCTCCAAACTTTTCAGCCCGCGGGCCGCATTAACTATCAAACAGCAGTTTGGGGGCCAACTACACACTCGAGGTCCAAATAAAAAAGAATCAAAACATAGATGTTGTTTTTAATTATTTATTTAATATTATTTTATTCAGATAAAAAGGTCTCCACGAGCCGGATGAGAGGACCTCGCGGGCCGTAAAATTTGGAGGCCCCTGATTCTAGTGAATAGAAAATATGTTTTGGGACTGGCGATGTCTTCCATGAACAAACTTATTTTCCAGCAAACAAATAAGCCAAAACATTGCCAAAAAATCCATCTGTCTTACTGTAGCCATTTCATTAGCTGATGCTGACAAATAAACTAACATCCTTATAATTTTTATAGATGTATTTGGAGTATACATTTTAATTGAGTAATCTTTCCTTACAGCCTAAAATAACCTTAGGGCTTGACTATGGTTCATGTAATACTGACTGTTCTGTCAAAGTCACAAGTCCTTTTACTCTGTGATACATTGTCATCTACCTCTTGCCACAAAAATCCCCAGGGTTCTAAAACATCAGTGGGACTTTTACCTGAAGTTACCCTTTGAAATAACGCATACATTCGAGTCATCTGTTTTTAATTTCTCCCCCGTGCTTTTTTCCCACTTTAGCATTCATATGACATTGTCGAGTTTGCAATATTATGAATGCTATCTAAAGAGTTTCCATGTTTTGCAGCCCCCCCTGTGGATTAGCTCCCATCTCTGGGAAACACAGTGGCCTCCTCATTCTAGTTCCCTATGTCACTAACAGCTGACATTCATCACAACTGAAGGAGTCAAGGCCGCCAGAAGAAACTGATTCCATCTAGGGTGGAATAGAATCACAGTAAAAACATGTGATGTTGATAAGCACACCTAACACTTATTACACACTTACTACATGCCAAACTATGTGCTGAGTTCATTTGTTCTTCACAGTAACCTTATGAGAATATATTATTTTCTCTAGAAATTTTCAGAAGTGAGGAATTAAAGCACAGAAAAAACTAAGTCATTTGCTCAACGGTACACATGAGCAAAGAGCAGAATGAAGGTTTTTAACCCGGGCAACTGAACTCCACATTCTGCTTTCTCAGCAATATTGCAAACTGGTAGTTTCAGTGGACTATTCTGAGAAGGTGTGGTGGGCAGCAAAGCAAATGAGGATGGATGGGCTTCCTGAATGAACAATGTTCAGCCTGCCCCAGACTCCACAGTTGTTTGAAAAGAATAAAAATCAGCATGAAGGAGATATCAAGGATGAATGCTTTCAAGACTGTAAATTCATTTTACTCAATCTAGGTGCATAAGAATACAGATGGCTGCATAATTTAAACTGTTCTATGTAAATAATTGGCAAAATAACTAAAGCCCTTGGCCTCTGGGAAAATTGCCAGTGTGTTCCAGATGCTTAGAAGATGAGCTCCCTGACTGAGCCAGGCAGGTCCCTTAGGTGAATCAGTACCATTCTGTGAATCACACCCCAAATGTGTAGCCTATGTACAGTATTTTTATTTATTAAGCAACCATGAAAGACAGAGCTGCAGAGATGCCCCAAAGCACCAGTAAACAGCGAAGGAAAGCCCAACTGTTGTTTTGTTCACATTTCAGTTTTCCCACATGCCCATCTTCTCCTCAAACTGCAAAATTGCTATTCGTCCCCACGTTGACATTAACGAAATGTGGTAATCTGTAGAGATCATTTTCTTTTAAGAGCAAATAGCAATGAAGCTTGCTATTTAAATCTCCCTTCCATTGATGCACTCAAGTATTTAAATAGCACAGTTAAAAGTAATGAGCACTGACTACCATTTTCTGTCTGCATCAAACTGCTCCCTTCCATTACCTAAGAGACCGTATTTCATTCTGAGTTTCTCAAATAAAATAGAGGAGAGAACTTTTACCTGGTTTTCTTTTTTAGTCTTATAATTCCTTGGCTCTCCCACGTTTTGACCCAGTAACTTTTTGATGCTTGCATCCTTTCTTTAAATGATGTATAGTTCCTTGAGCTGTCTCAGCAATAATGTCTCTGCCTGCTTTTAAAAGACCCGTCAAAATTAGGAAATCCAAGACATAAGTGTATTTCCTATTATATTTTCCCCAAATCAGTGACACTGTAGACTCTTAGTTAACCTGCACCTACGGGGATTGGTAGATGGTTAAATGCAGATAGACTCTTTATTAACTAAAACTCAAAAAAAAAAAATTTTGCCAGTAACTTTGGAGTGTTAATTGCTTGAGTTCGGGTTAATGGAGAGTCTACTATATTAGCTTTCTTTGTTGTAAGATTCTTTACAAAACCGTAAAGATATGATTAGCATATTTCACTTTGTTGTTTAATGTGTGACTTGCTATTGTCTCAAGGCCCTAATTTCAGCCAAAGGTGTCATATTGAAAAAATCATCATTTAAGAATAAACTTGCTGATGTCCCAGGCTTTGAAGTTTAGGTTTCACCCAATCATTAGTTCTCAACCATTAACAACTGACTCTGGGTGGTGAGCACACAATCCAATACATTGTTGATATAACATAGAATTGTACACCTGGAACCTATCTAATTTTTACCAACCAATGTCACACCAATACATTTAACAATTAATAAAAAATAAATACATTTTACCCTCAGAAATCTCAGTTTAGAAACAGTGTCTGTTTTCTATTTTATTATGCTTTTTCCTCCCACCTTGGGCTGGATTAACTGAAACATAAGGCAGTCAATGGTCTGGCCAGAGTTGCCCCCCGTGTCAATGTTCACTTTGTACTGAACTGTGTCCAGCTGGCTGGCAGTCTGCTTGCCATTCTGCTCCTCTCTACCCTCAAGCCTTCCTCAGCTGATCTTTCTCACTGTTCAGGAGCATGGGGAGGTAGCACACTTCACACACATCCTCTGTGAAGAACGGCGTCTTCACCTAGTATACGCTAGATCTGCTCATACCCAGAGGAGTCTATCCATTCAGGCACCGCCCAACTCTCACCTGTCTCTAATGTCTTGATATTGCATTACTGTATTTTCTAATAAAAATAATTGTGAAAAAAGAATAACTAAGTATGAATCCAACAATAACTCAAGTGTTGGTTTTTTTTTTAGCATGAACTGGTTTATAAATGTTGAAAGATATAACAAAAATAGAAATGTGTGAGTTTTTGTTTTCTTTTTTTGTTTCTTGTTGTTGTTTGTGTTTTGTTATGTTTTTCATTAACAAGCAATGAGGGAAGCATGAAACCCTGTTGAAACCAATGTTTAAGTATTTTAACCAAAGGGCATGAGTCTGTATTTAACATCTGAGAGGTACTTTTTGATTCAGAGAGAAGAAAAATCTCTCAATTTTGTAATTTGCACAAAAAAAAATTCATTTGTAGCTTCAATGATTTTTTATCAAATTATTTTATATTATTTATAACTGTATGTCAAAATTCTATATAATGTTTAAAGAATGATAAGACAAATACCCATTCAGCCACCATTATACATTATCAATACCTTTGCTATTCCACTATGTTGAATTTATTTATAGTTATGTAGAAATATTAATATTCTTAAACAACATATTCTTTAGTTTTGCCTGATCTTTATTTTTATAATTATGGAATCATACCACATGTATATGTAGATTTGTATGCATGTAGTTTTCTTTTATGGCTCAATATTAACCTTTTGAGACTCATGCTTGTTTAAACATGTAGCTATTTTTCATTCTGGTATTAGAAAACAATGAGTTGTTTTCAGGTTCGTGCTTTAGTGCACACACAGTGTGAACATTATGTACATGTCTCTCAGTATATATAGGCAAGAGTTTCTTTAGAGTGTATTCTAAGGAGTGGAATTCGTGTGTTTTTAGGTAACACACGTGTTTACCTTAACTAAGTAAAGCTACCGGTAAATTGTTTCCCAAAGAACCACTGATTAATGAGAATCCCAATCTTCTGAGGACTTCCAGTCTTATATTTAAAAATTTCCCAGTAGGTTGGGTGTGAAATGGCCACTAATCATGATTTTACTTGTATTCCTCTGACTTCTAATTGAGATTTAACTTTTCTTTTTTTCATACATGTAGTAGCCATTCATTATTCCTCTTTTATGGACTGCCTGCTCACGTTTTTGTATATTTTTCTATTGAGTTGTTAATTTCTTAATGTCTTCAATTTTATATTTTCTGCACACTAACTCTTTTCAGTTATAAATGTTAAGTGTGACTGATCTTATTTTGCTTATTTTCTTATTCTATTTACTGTTTAATAAAAATCAGAAGCCCTTAATTTTATGACTCTGTTTGCAGATTCT
This sequence comes from Craseonycteris thonglongyai, assembly GCA_004027555.1. Lineage (NCBI taxonomy): Eukaryota > Metazoa > Chordata > Mammalia > Chiroptera > Craseonycteridae > Craseonycteris > Craseonycteris thonglongyai. Next base: position 29,434 of record PVKE010007082.1, on the reverse strand, counting down.
TTATTCATTGCATTCATCTGTCTGCCTTTTCCTGAATCAATATCTGCTATAGTAATAACTATAGCCCTTTGTTAAGAACTATGTTTGATAAAGCAAGTCCTCCAGATCTCATTTTCTTTTCAGATCTGACTAACCACTTATGGCCCTTTACTTTTCATATATATTTTTTAAATATGCTTATCTAGTTTCATAAAAAATATTTTGGAAATTTTATTGAAAATATCAAAAATCTCTGGATCAATTTTGGGCTAAACTGACAATTTTATGATACTGAGTTCTCCTTATCAATGTACATAGTCTAAAATTCTGTTTATTGACATCTTTTTTTATATATTTTATATAACATCCTATACTATATTTCATAAGATACTTGTACATTGTTTTTAGATTATTCCTATGCCATTTTTTTGCTGCCTTTGTACATGCTGCCTTTATTTTACAAGTTCTAAGCATTATTTGTTAGTGTATAAGAATCAAATTGGCTTTATTACCTTGAATCTTCTACAACCTTGTTAAACCACCTTGTCACCCCAATGATCAATAGATTACTTTGGGTTTTCTCTTTACTTTAAGATAAGGATGGTGTAGTTGTGCAGCCTGGAAAAGGCTTGGAGGAAGACATTTCGACTTTAGAGCTGAGATGTGCATGATAAACTGTATAATGCTGACATAGACAACAAAAAGAGCAATGCATAAGCCACTGAGTCACCCTTAAAATGGAATGTCTCTGAAAGTACTTGTAGAAAATGTCTAGGTGAATTTCTTTTAAGTTGTCCATTCATAGCTCAAGTTTGAGTCAAACTATCCAAGTCCTTCTTCTACAGGTTTGTTCCTCCTTGTTATCTTGTAGTTCAAAAATTATGGTTGAAGAATTCATTAAAAACATATTCTTACTTTTTAAAGGGTAAATAAATGCAATAGTGCATTAAACAAATGTTACATAGTAGACAAAACGATAGTGTTTTAGGTGAATACAAAATGGTTTGTAAGCATCACTACTTGAAGTTCAATTTTTTTGCAACAAATATTTACTGAGGGCCTTGTGTACGCAAGACACTGACCAATTAATTAAACTATTTGTTTGGTCATCCCTGTGTGAGGAAAATTAAGAAGATAGTAAGTTTAGCTAATTTAAGCCATCAATCTTAGAAGCAGAAATAACCCTCACCCCTATCTTTGTTCTGTAATAGGTTTTTCACTCTGATTTATTGAATAATTGCCTAATCCATCTTGCATATGTAGACAAGAATTCATCAACCTGGGGCACTTAAATGTATTCATTTTTAAAAGAAAACTCCAACTGGCTAACCATTATGTCCTAATGCATTAGCTATGGTCATCACTCAACACTTTCTAGGGAAAAGTCATACAAAGGAAATACTTCTGAGAACTATTTTTCTTACTTAATGAAAATTCTAATATGTTTCAATTGCTGTTTAGAACATGGAAATAATATGATAATAGTAAGCCAAATCCTCCCCAAATAGTTCTAGGGATATAATTCCTCACTCTACCTCTTATAAGAAGCAAATCCTTGTAATCCTAAGAAATGCCTGAACACATCATAGATCTTCAGTAAGTGTTACCTTCTTACTTTCTCCTTTCCTTCTTGTGGTGGGGGTGGGGTGTATTATCTTTCAGAAGAAGTAACAATTTGAAGATTCAAATAGATGTTAGGTATTCAAAAGAATATTAAATGCTCGATTTAGTTCCTTATTTGAGCTACTCAAGTCTCTTATACTTGCTACATCTGCTAGTTAATACAGAAATATATTTATATGTAATAAATGCAAACAATACTGAAGTATATTTGGTAGAAGTGCAAATCCTCCACTATTGCCATCCAATCTCATTTCTCTCCTCAGAGGAAATAAAAGCAGTGTGCTTTGTAATCTTTAGAACATTTTTTATGCATTTACATAGAAACATGCATAAATGGATAAAAAGTTAAAACATAGAGACTATATAGGTTTGTTGACTTAATATCAATAAAATGTTATGTATATATATTTCTGCAAAGTAATTTTTTCAAATATAAGTCTTAAAAATGTTTCCGTATTTATGCTTTGATCTTCACCATTCAACTGCCAAAGAGTTTGGGATATTATACAGCCATTCACTTACTGAAAAAAAAAAAGTTAATATTTATATCTATTATATTTATCTATATAGTTTACACCATCCTGGAGTATATTCCTATATGTGTCCCCTATTACAAGTATGAGCAAGGATCAGAGAAGATACTGGGAAATGCTGTTTCCTCAAAAGAAAAATAATTATAAGACCTCCCCACTTATACATTCTTACGTAGTAGAATCAGAGACCCGTGTTAACAGAAATTGCTTACCTCCTCCCTCAATCTATAGAACTCATTCAGAAGATTTCTTGAAATCCGTACATGTGTTCCTCAATATGTCCCCTTAATAAATTCTCACTCCAAAGATCTCTATCTTTTCCCATATCAAATGATCTCTATCAGATTCTTAAAAAGATTTTTTCTCTAGATTGTTTACGATTTCTAGTAGACCTGAGTTGCCTATATGTCCCCTTAATAAATCTCACTCCAAAGATCTCTCTCTTTTCCCATATCAAATCATCTATCTCTATAAGATTCTTAAAAAGATTTTTTTTCTCTAGATTGTTTACGATTTCTAGTAGACCTGAGTTGCCTAATGTATGATATGAATCAAAACTGTATATGGTAGAAAAAGATTGCTTAAATAGATAAAAGCAGGCATTCATATTAACGATGTGTTCAAAAATTAATTTGTATAAAAATTTTGTTAAAAGTGAATATATAGGAACTGATTTTTCAAATACCTATCATTCTGTTGCATATCGTACAATCTACCGGTACCCATTAACCATTTTAATATTTGTACAGATCTCATTCTAAAATGTAAAGTGTATATTGCATAGTATACAAATATTTATGTCTTATTTGTCAGTAGCAATGAGATCATAGCATTATTTGTTTACCTACCATCATTTATTTAGGTAATTTTGTTGCATGTTATAGAGAATGTGAATTACGCCATATATTAGAATTTTTTAGGTATCATCTTTTTCTAATTTTTTCAATGCCAATTATCAGCCAATTATTCTTACATTACTTGCTTATTTCCCTATTTTACCTATATTTCTTATTTATTACTAAACAATTATACTCAAACTTTTATTTTGCTAGAAAAATGTTAGACTAAAATTTCAAACAAAAGTGGCTTAGTTAAAAAATATATACATTACTTTTTTCCCTTGTACAGAAATAAAAATACAACCAGATATGCAGAATAGGCATAATCATGTTTAAGTTGATACTTTTATAGTAAATAAACCCCATCTTTCAGATTTCAGTCATTTGTTAGTAATGATTCATTATTTGATATTTTTCTATGTTTTTATGTATAAAATAAATGTTTGTTTTATTTTTAAAATAGTATAATACAATTAAGAAAAAAGGAGCACAAAATATCACCAGAATTTTACCTGTCTAAATCAATCATTAACTTTTTTATTATCTGTATAGATCCTTTTCTAAAATATAAAGTAAGTTTATTATATGTTATATAAATATCTGCATCTTATGTTCAGCAGATATGAGAGTGCACTATTATTTTGTAACTTAAAATAATTTAGAAAATTTACCAAATGTTAGTATTTATTTTATTCTAACATCTTTTTATATTAAAGATAGTATTAAAGAATAATTTCATATAAATTAGAAATATAAAAACAAAAAGAGAACAAGGAGAAATGTTTGGTTAAACATAAAATAATGTGACTGAAATGTTATATACTAAAAGGCAAAAAAGTAGAAAAATACTTATAGAGAAAAAATATATAATGATAAATGAAGTTCTGCAAAATGCCCCATGATAGATCAAAAGTAACTAATACTAGAAAAAACAGTGTTTGGGAATTTTCATTTAAGCCTCATCATCATTTCAGACAAAATGACCTGCTGACCAACTTGTTTTTAGCTAAATTGCTTTCGACAAAATTATGTTCTATAAAATTTCATTTGTCGAAATTGCTCTTCTAGTTTTCTTTTTTAATAGTCAAATAATATGCCACTATTAAGGACAGAAGCAGGGATCTAGAAGCCATTTCTGTCCCAAGTTTAATTATTTTCTCTATCTCTGACTCTGTCTGGATCTCTCTCTTTCTCTCTCCCTCCCCCTCTGATAATCTTTATTCGCAAATTTTTGTCATAGATCAACACCAATCCCAAGACTATGAGGTGTTTCTGAGACTATAAACAACCTTTGGAAACTGAACTTGTTCATATTGTATCTTCAGAAAAACACTACAATGATGGCTTTGTTACCGGAAAATGTCTAACTCTAAATACTAGTTTATCTTCAAATTGAAGGATGGTCCCTTCAGTCATTTTTTCAAACTAAATGTCATGTATTGTTTTTTTACTTCTCCTTATCAGATGAAACTAAATATTTCAAGTATACTCTTAATAAAATAAGAATCTATAAACAAAAGTCTGTCACTACATAAGCAATGAACAAATCAGCTAGGCTACTTCACTGCCCATTGCAAAATCTTATGATATCATACACTTTCCATTTATACCAAGAGCACTCTATTTTTCCCTCCTTATGGCTTCATCCTATAATTCCAAATATCTGCTCAATGCTATTCTCAAAACAGCAATGTAATAAAAAAACAAATTATTAACATGCCAGCATTCAAAGCCTTTCTCCCTTGAATTCCAAAATTCTTTTTTGAGAGATCATCTATTGGCCTCTTCACTGAAGGCCCAAATCCCAAAAGCAGGCTATCTGTGAGACTGCACTTTCCCGGGAGCTGCAGCTGGGGCAAGTGGGTGAGGGTTAGGGAAGAGGAAGGTGGGGGTCATCGTGCATGAAAGTGTGGGAGGAAAGTGTGAGAGTGTGTTGAATGGGGCTTAAGGGAGAGGTAGGAGCACGTGAAACAAGGCACAAAATGACATGAATGAACAGCAAAGGGTTTATTTTAGTTTGTCTATGTGTGGCTTTCATGAGTGTATAATTATGGAAAGAAAAAAATGATAGCTAGAAGGAATTTATGGTAAACTTCCTATTTTATGGACAGAGCAAAATACCTGGGCTGGACTTGTTAAGAAAATGAAAATCTGGGGAAGCCGGGGTGGCTCAGTGGGTTAAGCGCTCACTTGCAGCGCCGGGGACCAGGGATCGAATCCCGGCCCCAGCCCGTGTGGAACCATATGCTGAACTGGGAGCTCCCCCAGTTCAGTTCTCTCTCTGTCTCTGTATCTTTCTCACTCTCTCTCTCTGTCCAAAATTAAAAAAAAAAAAAAAGAAAGAAAAGAAAAAAATAAAATGAAAATCTAAGATAATACCTTAAAGCTTCTGGAGTCAGATTTGTGTTTCCTTTTAATGTGACTCTGCAGAGACTAGGTCATGTGGTGACATGGTACACACACACACATAAATATTATGTATGTCATATACAATATTATAATATATAATATATATTATAATATTTATATAATATATATTATAATATATAATATATATTATATAGTACCTATGATCTATCACACACACACACACATAATCACCTAGTCAAGAACTGAATAACCTGCCCTGGCCATTTTTGCACCAGTAAAATTGGACTACAAACCATCCTCACCTGCAGACAAGCTCCCGGGGACCATTCCGATACCAGAATACAAGTCAGGCTCCCTTGCCATCATTTTTGCTTCATCCACCTAACAGAAATTTGCAGAACAATTTCCAACTACATTCTATCTGAAATTCCTCTCAACTCAACAAAGAACCCATATCCTAATTTGCAGTAATCCCCTTCATCCTAACCGCATCACACTCAGCATCTCACCTGACTTTGACTGTGACACACAAATCTGTCATCTGAGCAATATTAAAGTAGTGCCATAACAGGACTGGTTGCAGTACTTTTGAAATTGCAAAGCTCTGAAGAGAAAGTCTGAGAAAACATGATCCCTCTGTAAATTCCTCCATAACCTTACGGCATCCTTTTACCACCATCACCTCAAGAGGACCAGAACTTACCTTGGCTGCAGAGTGAAAGGACTACATCTGAAATGTATCAAGTGTTGGGTTCAAAGGCTATGACAGTGGCAATAAGATTTAAGACTTCACCTGGGCCTACTGTGTAGTCTCCCTGTGTCTCTCACTGTCCTTGCCACTCTTGTTTGTTATATCCCCAAGGAGAATATCCTCGTGTTTGCCTTTATTTGATTTGTCATGAACATTGTCATGGTCTCTAATTGTGTGTTTCCCCTAGACCTGCCATTTTGTTGTATTTCTGGCACTTAAAACACTGTTTGGTATATAGAATATGTATCCATTTGACCTTGACAATAGCTTTATACATCCTGTCTCATTCCGAACAACTCAAACACGCACCCTAAACTAATGTAGCTTAAAGGATCTTCACCAACTGTAATCATCAATGAAAAACATTTTATTCATAGTAGTCACATTAAAGATAGAAGAAAAATAACACTTTTGGAAAACACAACCGTTCTCGTTACATTGGCCATGGCTGGATTTTTTCCAGACAGCTCTCTTGCATATATAATCATACATTAGATGCTTTTCTCTTTGTGGTTTGTTTGTTTATTTGTTTATTTATTTATTTATTTATTTATTTTAGTATTATTTTTGTAAGATCCATCCATGCTGTCACCTCTTGCTACTTTATAAACACATACACACACAATGTATGTGTGTGTATATATATGTATGTGTGTGTTTCAAACTTACCCTACCTAAACTAATCTGTGCTATTCAAGTAAGAAAAGGAGAGACATCCTTTGAGAAGATGGTAGTGATTGGTAGTGGGGAGAAAAGGTTCCAATTATGTTCTCTTTTCTGATATGCATGCTGATTACATGGGTGTGTTCACTTTATGAATATTTATCAAGATGTACTCTAAGGCTTTGGGCACTTCTGTGTATGTAGGTTATCCTTCAATAAAGTTTATTAAAAATAGTAAATTAAGGAAACTAATATTTATTATTTATTAAAAGTAGTAAATTAAGTAAATTTTATTAGTAAAAGTTTGCTTGTACATTATTGCAGGTGAAGTAAGTAATTTTCTTCATTTCAAATCTCAGGGCAGGGTATTTAACTAAATTATTTTCAGATTAGTTATGTGGAAAAAAATTTGTATCTCCTTAAATATTATTTTTTGAAATGTTCTCTAATTTGCAAAATACAACTCTCATTATATTTGGCTGTACTGATATTAGATTAGGAAAGAAAAATCACTGTAACTTTGTTTTTTTACATCTTAGTGTGCTTAAGAATCACCTGGGGAGCTTGTTATGAATTCAGATACCTGAAATATGATAGCAACTAATTCAGTACATTTATTGGGACCCAATTATGCACATTTTAATAGTCATCTCTTCCAATCTGAATCAGGTGACTACATAGGAAAAAATTTAGAAAAACCTAATACAGATGGTAAAAATTTACCCCAGGACTATCTAGAAAGAGACAAAGACAGCAAGAGAACAAATATAACGTTCTGATAGATAGTTCTCAGTGAAATAGCAGTCCCATGTAAGAGAGTACATCATCACTGTATAGATTTAGTTCATAGTTGGAATCTTAAATATTTAGATAAATGATTAGGAATTGTAAATTCTCCAACTTGAAAAGTCATACATTTAAATGTTTATGTATTTGAAATTATCTTGGTATAAAAAGAATTATTGAAATAATACATTTTATATAAATTTGTAAACATATAATGGAATCCATAATAAAAGAATTACGAAGTATAGATACAAATGGAAATGTGTAAGTTGTTAAGGACAACTATTTACAATTTTTTTGGTTAAAAACTTACTTTAACTCGTTATCAGCTGGCAAATACTCCTTATAAAATGGTAAATTAAAGCTAGAGACTTCAGAATGTTTTGCAACTATGGTGAGAAAATCTGCTACTTCAGTTTATTTTCACTATGTTAACTATTTTCTTATATCACTATTGAACTACAGGGAATTGTTTTAATAAAGGCCAGGGTGAGAAAGAAAATAAGTGCAGTATTATTTTTAAAATGTAAAGTATCATCAAAGGAAATGCAACCAATGAATATTTAAGTATATAAAAATGAAAATAATTCTTATAAATTATAATAATGGTAGATATAAATGACAGAATATATGATAAAATTTTATGTCAAAGACACACACTCACACACACATAAAGTTATCAGCCATAATCTGCTAAATAGTCATTATAATTTAAAACAACAAAAAATTTCTTACCCATAAGAAAACAGAGGGGAAGCCAGAGTAGCTCAATGGGTTGATAGCTCACATGGTTGCCCCTGCGTCCAAGGATCAAGCCCCAGTCCCAGCCCCAGCCCATGCAAATCCATGTGCTGAACTAGGGTGTGCTACCCACCCCAGTTTGGTTCCTACCAGGGTGAGCTTCCCATGTGGGAAGCCTCCTGTTCAGCTCTTGCCCTGTTGTGCCTCGCATGCAGGAGGCCCCCTGTCCAGTTCCGGGCCTGCGCAGCCCAGTACCCACCTGTGGAATGAAACTGTCGAAAACCAAAGATGTGTAACTATGGAGACTGTTCTGGGCCCTCTCCCTTCTCTCTCTCTCTCTCTCTCTCTCTCTCTCTCTCTCAAAAACAGTAAAATAAATTTTTTAAAAGAAAACAGAAATTGTAAACGATACAAAAAATGTACCATACACAAATGAAAACAATAACATATTGCAGTTAAGACTTCAAAATAAATTTCAGTAACACAAAATGCTGCCTAAATGTATTGCAAGATGGATTAGTTCAGTACAATTTCAGAGCAATCTGAAGTAATCAGGTGCACAATACTATTGAGAATCAGATTGGATGAATAATATTATAATAATATAATATAATTAATATAATATAATATAATATAATATAATATAATATAATATAATATAATATAATATAATACATACATGGGGCATAAATATTATATAAGTTGTAGAAGTCAAAATAAGAGCACATATTTAAGAGCAAATTATAAGTGTGTAAAATATGTACATAAACACTGGCAAGAATTGAAATAGAAATTTATATTATGTAAATATTTTTTATTTTCATGTTCACTGTATTTTATTTTTCCATAGACTTTCTTAAGCATCTTAGGCAATAGTTAAAATTTCCTGACACACTCTTTATCAACATAAAAAGAAGGTTTATTTTGTGTAAGAAAGGATAATTTTTGTTTCTCTGTGAATGAGCCCAGAATCACTTTCTTATGACAGTTACCTATTCATTTCCCTGTAAATGAAACAATCTCTCAGAACAATATTTACCTACTGTCTTCCTGGCATCTCAATCTAAAATCTAAAAAATAAGATCACATTTTAGTATTATAAAGATTTTTTTATTAGTCAAAACAATTTGTGTTCTCGAAACAATTAATGACACTCAATTTGGAAAACTATACACCATTTCCCAGATTTGGGAGTTACATCTGCTGGTTTCACCTTGTCTTTGGAATTACATTTGTATCCACTTACGTGTTGATTATGCTTATGTTTCCAAAGGATGTAATATAGTTGACCTTTGAACTCAGGGGTTAGGGGCACAGGCCTCACCAATACTAGAAACTCTTTGTATAACTTTTGACTCTACATGCAATTGGACCATCACATCCCAGGATTCAACCACTTAACAGATAAAATAAAAATACCTGTATTTCCACTTTCTCAACTAACGGAGGGTTTTCGATTGCAAATTCTAACCTCAGATAGAAAATACTGCTCTGAAACACTCAGTTGAATAAGCAGATGCAAAACTCCTGAACAGAAAGACTGGACCATTTTTATTGAAAAACATTCTTGTAAAAGTGGGCCATTGCGGTTCAAACTCATGTTGTTTAAGGATTAACTATGAAGAATATGCCACCAACAAATACAATATTATGTTCCTGGTTAAGCTTTCACCCCAAATCCTATCTGCTCAGTAAATGTTCCTTCAACTGGCCAGCTATGGAAGAATTGCATTTGACCTTTTCCTTGAGGCCCAAGATTCTAAGAATTTACTTCATACGGTTTGAACCATACCCTTATTTTTCTAAGTTGTCCATAAGATAAGGGGGTTCAAAAGCAAAAGAAAAGAAAATGATCTCAAACATTTATTTTATTTTATTTTATTTTTTTTATTTTTTTTTATTTTATTTATTTTTGCTGTCTGATGACATGGTGCTCTCCAAGGACAGGGCTGAAATAGGACATCGCTGAGTGACCAGAGTGTTTCATCCTAGCAATTTAGTACTCTCTCTGAAGACAGATCTGTGAGGAGAGAAAGTAAGGTCAACATTTGCCAGTTTGAAAATTATTTTCCTAATATTTGCATAATAACGCTATTAACTAGCAGCATCTCTAAGTTTTTTATTTCTTAGCTTTTCCCTTTTCTTAAAAAAAATTTAAGAGGTTTCTATAGTTTCTCTCTTTTCTTTTATTTTCTTTTTTAGATTTATTTTATTGTTTTTGACAGAGAGAGACAGAGAGAGATAGAGAGAAGGGGGAGGACCCAGAATAGTCTCCATGGTTGCACATCATCAGTTTTCAACATTGTTTTGTTTCACACAGGTGAGCAGGGGCCACACAGGGCAGAAACTGGGCTGGGGGCCTCCCGCATGGGGAGCACACCCCAGCACAGAGCAGAAACTGGGCTGGGGGCCTCCCACATGGGAAGCACACCACAGTTTAGCATATGGGTCCACACAGACCTGGGCCAGGGCCGGAATTTGATCCGCGGTCCCCGGGGCTGCAAAATGAGCACTTAACGCCCCCATCCCAGCTTCCCCACTCTATAGTTTCTGAACATATTCCAATTTAGTGAGAAATTTTGGATTTCAGTAAAGGGGAGGAGGTATAAACAATTTATGAAAAATACTGCTTGGGAAGTGTACTTAGAAAAAGTGTAATGAGTAAATAACATTTATAAAAAATTTTTAAAGACTATTATTATTTTTTTAGATCATTATGTTGCTCAGATGCATAATTTTTGCTGGAACCTATGAAAGTCTGGACAAGCAGGGGGAAAGTCTGAAACTTGAAAGGTAAGTTATGACTTTGCAATGATAGTTTCTAAGAGGAAATTAACCATGTTTCTCTTAATAGTGAGATAATAAGAGGAGTGGATGTCTACAAGAAATAGAGAAAAAGACTATAAAAATGTTGATACTTGAATAAGATATTTTAACTCTCAAATGAGGAGCCAGTGACAAGTGCCATAAAATTGGGATGACCTAACAAAGAACTAGGATGAGCTAATTTTACTCAAGAATGAGACAAATCGAGCATCGGTAATAACTGAAATTAAGAGGAAATCTATTCATCACACCTTTTAAAAAAATATTCTGACTTAAATTATATATTATTTAGATACAGAACACAATAATTCTAGTAGACACTAAGTATAGCTCTATTAAGCACTTTTTGTGTTTTAAGAGAATTGAAAAGGAGCATTGGTTTAAATCTCTCAGTTAATCATGCTTAAAGGAAGTCTAGAGGTTAATATGAGGACTTGGCCCAGGTACCGCCACACCGGTAGATGAATATGAAAATCTGAAATATATTGCCCAGAAGATAAAATTTTTTAAAGTTATTTACTTGTAGACAACGAAATACATAAATGTATTATTTTTTAATACCAGTATAAATATATCCAAACTGTATTTTTAGATTTTTCAGCTAGATCAGTTTTGCCAGTTGGTACTTTAGAAAACTTAGGGAACCCACCAATATTTGCTATTATGATTATGATTCTTCATCTTTGAATCATATCCTCAGTGAATAATATTCTACACTCTATGTAGGTTGGGAGGAGTAAGTTGATTGCATTCTTGAACATTCCTGGATGAATTTATATACCACAATGTGTTTTTTTCCTTTGTCAGGGCCAGAGAGAAGTCAGACATATGTTCACTGTGACCAAGAAGGACATTTAATCTTATTTCATATTTTAATGCTGTTTATTATTTTATTAATCTCCCAACTTGCTTCCACATATAGGCATATGATACTTTCTCAGTATATAGCCAATCTTGTTCTACATAATGTACCTTTTTTCTGTCAATAGTGATATTTCTATAGGCTACATTTGGAGTTCTAGTGTTACAAGTCTTTTTCCCTTCTGGAAACAGATAACCAGCAATTACTTAATTTGCCTGTGAAGCTCCATTTTCTTACAGAAGAATCCATCATCCCCCAGAAAGCATGTTCTTCACGTATAACACAACACATGTGCTAATTTTAAAGGATAGAATCTTCTTTTTAGGTAATCAGTATATTTACTCTCAAGTCTCATTTTGATTCTTATAGTGGGTTACTTCTCTTAAGTACTTTCATATTTACTGTTAACTGGTTTATACAATTATAATTTCTGTCATAAAAATACCAAAGCTATTTCTCACGCACTTTGCACTGCATTTAGTGTGTTAAGACACTTCTTGTAGCTGACTTGTGAAAATATTATTTACAGGTTTATTTTGAACTTTGAATAAGTCTTAGCAATTAACATGTTTTACTGCCATAGCAGCCTGGTTGAGCATTTGCCTTGAAACTGTGAAGTCCAGGGATCGAATCCCGACCCCAGCCAACGCAAACCCATATGCTGAACTTCAGTGCAACTGGTAACTGCTGGGGTGGTGGTGAAGGTTCTTGCTTCCCATGCAAGAGGCCTTCAGTTAGGTTCTCGCCGCACGTGACCACCACGTCCACCTGTGTGGAATGAAACTATGTCACAACTAATGATGTACAACTATGGAGACTGCTCTGGGCCCTCTCTCTCTCTCTCTCTCTCTCTCTCTCTCTCTCTCTCACACACACACACACACACACACACACACACACACACACACACCTCTGTCAAACAATAAAATAAATCCTTTAAAAAAATTAAAAATAAACCAAGAGATTTATCACCCCTCTCAATAGAGATATGACAGGAAATATTTATTTTTCCTCTTTTTAACTAGCAGTATGCATGTGTGAGGAAGAAAATGTAGTGAAGGATAAAGTTAATTTAGAATATTTAAAATAGACCAAGAGTTAACTCCTACAAAGTTTACAAAGTTATCAAAATTTTGCATTAGCACTCACATACTCCCCAGTTTATATTTTTCACATAGTTTGGACACACAATTTTATCATGGACTCTCCCCACCTCGCATCAAACTATTAGGCAAGAATTTGACACTCATTTATGTATTACAAATAAGCAAAAGCCAGTTCTTTCTTAGATAATTGGTACCCAGATACTAGGTGCTAAATATTCTTTATTTACTTCAGATCTTTTTCTAAACAAATGTCTTCTCTAAGGATCCAGTAATTCAACCTTACCTTGCTTTTCCATCATGCTTAATATAAGTCTAAGTATGACTCGGTTCTTGACCTGTTTATCCCATATCTTATTATGCCCTGTCTCGACCAGACCTGGTCTTACTCCAGATAGTTTTCATAACTGGTTTTTGCTTCTTTATAAATAGAAAGATAGAAAAAAATGACTTCTCAGCTGCCCAGTGGAACACCTGATTGTAGACTAGATAGGTGAAGTACAGAAAACCAGATCAAAGTTACAGCCTTTCGTGTTTTTTCTGACATTAAGGAGACAGGCAGCCTACAGAAGACAAACACTGTAGGACAATTTGGCAATGGGTCAGAGGTGCAAAAGGGCAGGCGAGTTTATACACTGAGACCAACAGGAGACCCCAGAGCAGTGGTTTTCAGAAGCCTGAACGTAGGCTCCTGCTTGGCTTTTCTGATCTCTGTGGTGATCAGATACTCAGGACTTCAGTCGGTCTTTCTTTAGATTTTTTCTTCCCTTATGGTTTCTACATGGTGAGGTGTTTTATTGGATGTCTGGGGTAGCAGCATAGGAAAGTGTCATAAAAACAGAGGAAATTAAATGAAACATGCCCAGTAGGGGCTGAGCACAAATGCTCCAGTTCCTGTTCTTCATTGCTGTTTTTTCCAGATGTGCAGAATTTTCTTGAAATGGAAGAAAAGAAAGAGAACAAGAATGGTTAGTCATGTCTAAAAATATATATAATTGGATTCAATGACTATTGTGCTGGAAAGGTATCTTTCAGAAGCACTTCCTGGAGAAAAAGTTGTAGGACAAATTATATTCTGGCTGGCCCAGGGACATCATTTTCCACCCTGAGAACTGTGACTGTTTTATCTGGCTACCATCTTCTTTTCTTTGCTGAGTATTAACCCTCAGAACATATATTAAGAACCAAGTGCCAAGGTAGCTGTTCAATGTCTCTGCTTCAGCTTCTAGTTGGCTGCCAGTTGCTGCATAATAAAAAAAATAGAGAGAGAGAAATTGCTGTGGAATACAAGGGAATATTTTTCTTGTGGATAAAATTTAAATGGAACCATGGTAGAGTTACTGTGAAAAAGCTTTTTTTCTACTTTTTCAAATTGAAATATAGTTGACATAAAATATTTTATTCATTTCAGTTGTACATGTAGTGATTCGACATTTCTGTACCTAATGGAATGTCACCATGATAACACATAGCATCTCACCTTTTTCATACTCACTGTTGTTGACTGAAGTTTACCTCATGCTCTTGACATGGTATATCCTCTGAATAAAAGCCATTTTCTCAATAACTTTGTCAATAGCTTCTAATACCTTTCATGACAAGTGATTAAACTTCACTTGTTTTGTTTTGTTTTTCATTTTCTAACTCTACTCACACACTCTTTTCCTTATCTGAAAGGGGGTGGAATGTAATTTGATCTTCAAAACCATTATTTCACAAAGTTGCATACCCTTTGTACACTCCCAACGAACTTCCCAATTTTCTACCCTTGATATTTTCTCCATCCTGTCATTTCCCAGTTCAAAGTCTGAAATGAAAGAATCTATAGGTGAGAGCCAAGGAAAAGAGAGAGCTGTCCTGCAGCAGCAAGACAACTTGGTCATTTTTTTCTCTATTCCAAATGTTTGATTCACTCACCTGTTCATTTAACATCTATCTATGGAGATTAGCTAGCTATAAGACAGAGAACGACATCTTTTAGGTGATATAAGGGTCTATTATATGCAATCTCTGTCCTCAAAAATTTAGATTCTAATAGTTAAGAAAAGATGTTTTTTTAAATAAAACTTCACAGGTAATAGACTAAACTGAGGATTACAAGAAAAGCACCTGTTAAATGCTAAAATGAAATAGCTAAAAAGACAGGTATATGGGAAGCATGAATGAAGCAATTATTATATTTATTTTATTATTTTATTTTAATCAGAGAATTGTTTGTGGATAAAGTTTTATTAAATTTGGGACAGAAAAACTGGTTGAATTTCCATGGGTGAAGATAGGGGGAGAGGAAAGGTATTCAAACAAGGAAGAATGGTATGAACACAATTGTTGACAAGGAACTGACAAGTATTCTTGTTTACTTGTGTCAAATATATCTCATGTAGGGAAGACTAAAAACATTTCCTATACCCGTAATGTTCACCACAACACTTGTACCCTTCACTTCTCATATAATTTCTCCTAATTCTACCCTGGACTTCTTAATGGTGCCCTATGGAGCCAAGGAAAATGTGAAAGCTTCCATTTGTTCCCTCCAACACTGTCTGATTAAACTGAAATTTAAGCTAAAATTCATAGATTCTCAAGGCCTGAGAATTATACATAAATTATGATGATATACATATAACTGTAGCCCCCAAGTGAAATTTCAGAAATACAGACTCCTAGTGTTGGAAAGTCACTTGCACCCTCTGAATGCTTTTACAGTTCGTTTGTTTTTTTACAGCTACCCAACTGCTGCCTAAAAATTCCAGTCATGTGGAACCGCTATGCCTTGAGTCCATTCTTCCTGCTAAACCCCTTACTATTAGAAACATGTTTTTTCCCATGTTAAGTGGAAACTGTCTTCTGTCCTCCAGCTCTTCTGACCTAAAGGGCTGCTCTCAAGAACAGCCAGCAATGAGAAAATCCTCTTCTTCTAGAGACAAACTATTCTGGTGTATATTAACGTCATGCTTCTCTCTAAGGTGGCATCCACACAGAAGCCTTCCTATGTTCCAACCCATAATTTCGAATATCGAATGGATTATTTTGTGTATTTACAACTAAATTCCCAACACCTTGAAAATACTTCTCTAAAAGTAAAACCCTTACCATTAAGAATGAATCATGAAGAGAGAAAAGCATACATTTAATTCTGTGGTCAAAAATTAATGCCTTTATAAACCTGATTCTTTATGACCTGTTCCCTTCTGGAACCAAATAGCTTGGGTTTATAGCACCTTCATTCAGCGGAATGTTTGCAACATAAGCTTAGAAGATGACAATGCAGTAATTGAGAAGGCAAGAGTGACCATGGTTATGAACCTTTCAGGAATTGTTCACCATGACCAGGCAGCAAGAGCTTGCTTTGTGAAGGGAGATAATGTTAGTAGTTTGGACTTTGGGGAAAACTGACTGTCAAAAGTATTGTTGATTCTTTTATTAAACAAGAAAGTAACCTAAGCTCAGAGACCAAACTCCAAAATGGTTCCAAATTTTGCTTTGGCTACAGGAGGCTGTCTGCATCTCAAAATAAAATAAAAGTAAGCATAACAGTTTTCTATTTATCCACGTCTTGGCGAGAAAGGCATTTGTTTGTTGCCAAGCGTTTAGTCAAGCTGAGTCTACCTATAGAACTTTCAAAATGCTTTGGGTGCTTTTCAGACTGCTTCCAGCTGACTAGTGAAAAAAACAAAAACAAAAACAAACTTTCTCTAAAGTTTCAAACGAGTTGCTGAATACCAATTCTAATGGCCTCTTCTAAACCAGTTCTCTGTATATTTAGAGAGTTGGACACCCTCGCTTTGAAACTCGATCCTCCTGTTGGATGTAAATATATCAAGAAGAGCTAGAGTAATAGAGAGCTACAATTCAGAAGTTGAGTGTTTGTAAAACTAGTTGATCAATGACATTTTTAGAAATCTTTTTACAAAAATTGATGGATATGAAGGCATATCATATCTCTCATTAGCATTATAGATTTACTTTTAACATTTAGCTCGACAGATCATTTGAAGTTTATTTTGTAACATGATGTGGGATTGATTCAGTCATTTTTCTCTATATAGTAAATCCATTTTTCTAATATGATTTTTCTAATATGATAAATGTTCTATCTTTTATCATTGACTTTTTTTAATGCCAGTTCAACTATATACAGTATTCTCATGTACTAAAGGATTTGCTGAATACAATTTTTTGTTTAATTGATCTGCTTATCTGTTTTTGTGCTAATTGCTATACTGTACCCTTAATTAACCTACATTTGTAATGTCTTACTACAATAGTATGGGGTTTCTTTTTTTTTCAAAATTGTCTTAGCTAATTGTGAGCATTTGATCTTCAATATATTTTTTAGAATCATTTTTTCAAATTCCCCAGTAAAATCATGCTAGAATTTGTATTGAGAATATTGAATAATAAATGCTTTACATTAATTTGGAGAGAATTGACCCCCAAAGAGGTGTTTGGTTCCGCTTATTTTGTCCTTCTTTAAAATTCTCTAATAAAGCTTTAAAAGCATGTGCATGTGTGTTTATGGAAGTCTTAGACATTCTCTGTTATGATAAATTTGAGATATTTATGTTGTATCTATATAACATTTATAAAATTCTGTATATATTAATATAACATGTTATAAATACATAACATTTAAGAAAATAAAAAGAGAAATCATGCGAACTATTTCACTACAAATTAGTACCAATAAGTGAGGATTTGTACTTTGTTTTCCATTCCAAATTTGACTTTTATTATTCCCTTCCCCTTTCCACAGGGATTCATTAATATGACCATCATGCACATATTCTACCTTAACAATAATCTCTATCATTAAGTAGTAGAAACAGCATCTATTTTGGTCAGCTGGTTCCTTCATAATGCATGGCAACATTTCATCAGTATTCTTGCTTTGATCCAAGACAAATCAGGATAAATATTTACTTCAGATACAAAGTTTTATTTCAGGTTAATTTATTAGGTAACCATTTCTTCATCCCTGTGGCTACATACACTATTTAAGACAAATTTAATGAAGTCCACAAACTTAAGTCTTATATTTGAAAGATATTATTAACAGCTTAGAAACTGAAATCGTTAATCTCAATGTATTCTATAAAACATTCATCCATATTTTCTTTGGTTTAGGATTATTTGAAGATTTAGAAAAAATGACATTCTTCAGTTTTTGGTCACTGCTGAACACAGTGAAGTCCTCATTCAAGAAATTTAAGTAGCACAGCAAATTTAAAAATAAATTAGCTTAATAGAGTACAAATAGTTTATATAATAAAATTTAAATAAGATGCATTTATCATTTTTGGTAAACTTTATATCATTATTCTGAGTACCTGAAATTACTGGGAACTAATCGATTTTCTGTAACCTTGGGCTTCAATTTCAAGGGGCATATATTTTTGTTTTTGATGGTGGGCAGTGGTAGCAGTCAGCCCCTATGGTGATTCTTAATGGTTTCCACCTAGTAGTAGTCATATTTTCACTAATCCTTTTCGTTGAGTGTGGTTAGGATCTATGACTTACTTCTAACAAATAAAATATGGCAAAGGTAATAGCTGTCACTTTCATGACTATATTACATTATGGAAGTCTCTGTTTTTATGGACTGGACTAAATAGAGTTCTACTTTGCGGGCTTAACAAAATAAGTGGCTATGTTGGAGAAGATCTGAGTGCAGTCTCCAGCCGACAGCCAGTGAAAAGCCATGCAGTGTCAATCAATCAGCCTCAAAAAAGTGAAGTATGCCAACAGTCCCAATGACCTTGGATAAAAGCCACTAAAAATAAATTTATATAAAAGATACTGATAGTATAGTAAACGTGGGGGGGGGCAGATAGGGTGGAGAAAGGTATTACTTAGACTTTCTCCATAAAATTCAGTAAATTGTAAATTATAACATGTTTATATTGTTAATAAAAATAAGGTTACAATTATATTAGTTCTAAGAATAAAAACTAATCAAATGCTAGTTAATAGATTGGACTTTTATTTTTCCTCATAATATTATATTATAGAGGTATAGGATTTCCTGCTTCAAATTTGAGTTAAAAGCTAAATTAAAACATTTATCATGTCTGAAAATAATTCTTAGGTTTCATCAATTTCCTCATGATCTTTCTTAACAAGTTTATGGTTAAGACATCTTATGTTACTTACTGGTTCTTCATCAATTTAGTGTCTTTTTCTTTTTTCAGTTATTAGCTGGTCTAGCTAATAGACTAATTCTTATTGAATTTGTTGTGATCTGAGCAGTTCTTTAATATCACTGACTGTTATTGGCCATAAAATATCACATTTTTTACAATATTTACCCTTTCACTTTTCAAAAGTTTTATTTTATTTTCCATTGTAGCATTGAATATTTAACAGTTTGCAAAACCATTCCCTGTCCCATGGCAAATACATATTGTAATACTAAATCTCAAATGTGAAATCTGCAAGAGCAAGGATTTTTCTGCTTTCTTTATAACACTATATTCTGAGATCTTAATGCAAAATCCTTGATTTCTAGTATGAAATCTGGTATACTTCTATTTTAGACTCATTCGCACACAATTTTCACTTTTTAAAATCTCTCACAAGGTAATTCTAGTTCTCTGAAAAATATACAGGTGTAAATATGTAAACTAGATTTTCTTGTATGAGTACTCATAGTTACCTTCTGATAGTTTCAACCCATCTCATTGTGTGGTCTCCGAGAACCAAGAAAGAAGAAAAGTCTTCAATACTTTATTGTGAAGTGCTAACTAATAAAGACGATGAATGTATATAATGTTATTTCCTGATGGTTAAAAATCAGATTTATCATATCGATAACTCTATCAATAGCTAAATCAATATAATATATATATTGAGAATAAAGTTATTTATGTTTCTTTTGCAATCTTTCCCTTTGTCTAATTTCTACATTGTCTGTCTTCTAGTATCTGATACAGTGCCTGACATAACATGGCTTCTTAATAAACAGTTGTTGAGGAGAATAGCCAAGTATTCCCAAGCAAGATACCTCATTATCATTTTCAAGTTATAAATATAGAATGATGTGTAAATGTTAGAACTAATATAATTCTTAATGTCACCTTAAATAAAGGCAAATTTAAGTGTAAAAAAAATTGTCATTGAAGGAAAGAACTCCCAAGAAAGTTGTGTGTACCTTATACTGTATGTTGAAGGAGGTCTATGTAAAATAACTTTATGAGGTCCATTTGTATTTAGCAGGCAAGCAAGTGACATATACATGTAATCAAAGATTTAAAAAAAAATATGAACATGAATAGACATAATTTTCTTTTTTTCTTTAAGATTTATGTTATTGTTTTTTGAGAGAAGGTGCAAGAGGAAGAGAGAGGGAGACAGAGATAAGGGCTCAGGGCTCAGAGCAGTCTCCACAGTCGTACATCATTAACTGTGACACTGTTTCATTCCACACAAGTGCATGTGGGGCCACACGGGGTGGAACCAAACTGGGGATCTCCCACGTGGGAATTGAGGACCTTTGCCGCCATCCCCTGGCAGTTACAAGTTATCCCACAGTTCAGCATATGGGTTTGCATGGGCCTGGTCTCGGATTCCATGCCTGGACCTCATGATTGCAAGGCAAGCACTCAACCAAGTGGGCTATCAAGGCAACTCAACATAATTTTCTAATGATCAGGTATGAGCAGTAGCAAGGAAAACTTAATACCACTTAAAATATTTGGTTTCGGACCAGGGAAAAATCCAAGGCTTCCTAGTAGATAGATTGACCATGTATACTGTTCATGTTTCACTGATTAGGACACAGCAAGGCCCAAATCAGGATCTGAATTCCTATGGAGACCAAATTATCTTTACTTATCCTATGCTCAACTCTTAACTCCAAACAGCAGTTCTGAGTCGTTGATCTCAAAATGATCTAAGTGAAAACAGGGTACAGTTTTAAATTAAACCTGTCATTACATCGAGAGAAACAATCACAGCTGTAACAGTTGTCATTCTGGGCCATGAAGTCTTTTCTGCTAATTATAGCTAAAAAAAAGAACAAAACAAAACATTAAATAATCTTTTAAGTAAGGTACTAGCATGGGATTTTTCTTTGTTATAGTTGTGCTGAAAATACATCCATGAGAGCAAAGTGACATCTTTATTAAAATCTAATTTTAACTCATTAGATTTGCTGTTAGGGGTAAGTAAAACAGATTCAGTTGTCACATGCAAAATGAAAATGCCAGCTACATTATTGACTCTAAGACAAAATAACAAACTACAGAATTGGATCCCAAGCCAAATTTACACAGAAAATTCCAATCTAGGAAGAGAGTTACAGTATAATGAGTTTTACTCTCTTGCCTCCATGTAACATTGTGGTAATGATGGAATGTGCTTTCTTTGTTTTGTTGTTGTTGTTGATTTTTTGTTTGTTTTTAGCTAACTACAGATGCATTTTTTTTCAAGTAGTCTGAAATTATAAATTCTTATTGCTTTATTAAGAAAGAACATCCCTTGCTGTCATTATAAATTTAATGTGGTATATTACAAATTCAGTATCACTAAACCAAGAAGAAAGCAATAGTCTGACCCAGTATTTGTCACTGTTAGACTATCAACATTCTATCTTTTTCTGAAATACTGACAAATATGAATAATGACAAAACAGCATAGAGAAGATTAACTCATTTCAAAAATTTTTGGTTATAAAATTCAGAAAGGGAAATAAAAAAATACAATAAAATTTTGAATAAAATTTAAAGCTTTATGTAAAAAATAGTCAATAAATCATAAAAATTTAAAATTTTACTTTTATATCACAAACATTTACATATTGCACTTTGATACTAAATTTTCACTATAAAATAAAATATCTGATCATTTATTAAATTATTTTCTACATGAATATTTTGTTGTAAGTGAGCATTACTAAAAGTTCAATCACTTATTTAAGAAATGAGTTTTCTTTGATGTTATCAATTGTGTAACAGTCATAATAGGGTCTATTATATTTTTTTTTTGTGATTCAGAATCACACATTGCTTTCTTTTTTTAATGTCTCTTTAATCTAGAATGAGGTATTCTTTCTTTGGCCTTTATGGCTTTGATAGTTTTGAAGAGCAAAAGCCAGATACTTTGCAGACTGGCAATCACGTGAGTATGTCTGATGTTTTCTCATGATTATAATCAAGTTATGCATTTTGGGCAGGAGTACTAATATAGGTGATGTTGCATCCTCATCAGTGCATTGTATCAGGAGGTACACAAAGAAAAACATTTTGAAGAAAAAAAATTAATTTTCACTGCCATTTTGATGAATAACTTTTTCTACAAACATAAGTTTCCATATTTTCATGCTTATAATCACAGAATGATATAATTTTATTCTGCTTGCTTTCCTAACATTACTGCATTAAAAAAATTTTTTTTTAAAGATTTATCTTTTTAATTGTTTTTGACAGAGACAGAGAGAGAGAGAGACAAAAACAGAGAGAAACAGAGAGAAGGGGGAAGGCCCAGAGCAGTCACCATAGTTGTACGTCATTAGTTTTTAACATAGTTTCATTCCACACAGGTGGGCATGGGGCCACACAGGGCAGGAACCAGGCCGGGAGCCTTCTGCATGGGAGGCATGCCCTCACAAACTGAGGGCCTAATCATGGGCTTTCCACCTGGGAAGCATACCCCAGTTCAGCATATGGGTCCACACGGGCCAGGGCCAGGGCCAGGATTCGATCCTCAGTCCCTGGGGCTGCAAAGCGAGCGTTTAACCCGCTGAGCCATCCTGGCTTGCCCTGCATTTTTAAGTCTCTGAATAACTTTATAATTTTCATTTGTTAATCACATAATTTTCAGCTAAGTTGAATATTTATTTAACTAGGTATCTTTATTATTGGGTATTTAAATTGTTTCAAATGCTTCACTATACTTTTTATTAAGCAAATAAAAACCATATATAGTGTACACTATTGATAGAGTTCTCAGGTCCAACTGGACAACAAATTATGACAAAGGTGAAAATTATTCTCTATTTTCAACTCTCCAGCAACAGTCTTTCTCCTCTCAATCAACAGATTTACAAACAGAAGCTGTGCAGCAAGCAGGATGTAGCAGGGAATAAGGGAGAGGGGGAGTGAGGGAGACCAGCATGCGTTCATTCCCAATCCTAAAAAATAATTTTAAATGTAGTCCTGTTGGAAGTGATTCAGTCACATCATTTTTCTTTATGGGCTATGAAATGCTTTTGCATATAAATGTGCTTAAGAAAAAATGTAATCAATATTGGCTTAAAAGTGCTTAAAATTACTTAAAAAAAAAGATATCACTTAAGAAAACTTTTCTTTAACTTTTGCACTAGAAATGAAACTATCTAAGAGACCTTTCTTCATACTTATACAGATGGAGACAGAACAAAGTTTTCCATAAAGCAACTATTGTGAATGGAACCAAAATACTGTCAAGTGATCAGAATGAGCGCATTGATGTCTTGTAGTGAGGCCTTACAGACCCTCCATACAATGACACAATCCATTAGTGCCAAGAGTGAGCCCTTTGAAATATCTCAGAAATTAAACCCTGAATCAAAGCACCAATCATCCCAACATAATGCCAGACATTGAAGACAGATAGAGAGAGAGAAAAACAAAGAGGAAAGGAGAAGAGGAAGAGAACACTGATAATCTTTTCTTAGGATAAGTAGTCACCTAGGTTCACAGCAATTAATTGTGACTGCATTTCTAAAAGTTGTCCAACCACCAGCCTAATAAAGAGCCTATCAGACAATCAACCGCTGAGTAGGAAGGAAAGAATTAGTGTGGCTCTAACTGGTTACATCACTGCTTAATTTGACCCTTGCCTGTGTCTACTCAGCTCATAATTATCTGCACTAATGGGCCTCAGGGAGGGGTGGGAATGAGTAGCTGTGACACAGATAATCCTGAATAGCAAAAAGTGCAAGCTATTTTCTGTTGGGATTTTGCATATATCATAGGCTTAAGAAGGAAGTATGTTTATCTTCTAATTACATTTTGCTTAGACTAATTTTTTTTTTAATTTCATGCCTATGAAAAAGCTATTTTATATGATAAAAAATAGCAGAGGAAAGCAGCCTAGGTTTTAAACCCTTCAAGATGAAATTTATAAATTTGGTAAATGCCAAGTCTGAAACATGTTTCTCTGTAAATATGGCCTCTCCAGGGTTTCTGTGTCTTGATTCAGGTCATTATTACTTCTTATCAGACTCCCCATTAGCTTCACTCTCTCAGACTTCCTACTCTTCAACCATGTAGCCAGAGAGCACAGAAGTTGTGGAAGGGTAGAGGTGCTATGATTCCACTATTGTCCTGACTCACCCACAGTTCAGGTTCTGGGGTGTATTGGGGGTGTTTCCTTTCACATCACCATTAATCCCTCAAGGATTCCATACTCTGTATCAAAACACAGTACGAGTATTTTAATTCACTGAAATAATAAGCCCAGGTAGTGCAGGCCAGATGGCATATTTTGCTCTGGTGCTCTACAGACACATAGGTCCAGGTGATTACCATGCCAATGGATGGCTTTCCAAACAACAGTAAGAACACACAACACGGCTGCTCAACAGGGGTGAATTGTGCTCGTTCAACCTGGAGTTGATATGCTGAAGCCTGTTTGGACTTCTGGGAGCTGGAAATCAGCTACATTGGATTCTCTACACTAACTCTGTTAGCTTGCATGTGAGCAACCCTTCCACCCAATTTCTTCATGCCTACCGATACAACCACCTTATTCTACCGCATTCCTTTTCTCCTCCAAAATAACAATCAATCCAAGTCTCCTATCCTATACTTTATCTCAGCTGAAGTGACTATTACTGTGCGCTCCTGCTCTTTTTCCAATTTAACATTTTAGAATAAACTTTATTTATTGCTTTATTCAGGTTCTGTTGTCAATTCTCAAGAACTTTATCTTTTTTTTTTTTTTCAATAAAATACACCTTTTGCAAAGGAAATTGTTTTGACTTTCAAAAGTATTGGTAGAAAGTTGAGCCTGGGAAACCTATTTTGAAAGAAAAAGAAACACCAACATTTTTTTTTTCTCTTTTTGGTCCTGTACAGCAACCTAAACACTCATGGTAGCTCTGTCCCTCCAGGAGACAAGAAGTCAGTCACAAGAAAGCTTAGAATAGCATGGATGGAAATGTTTAATCTGTTATTTCAATAGAGCAATACAGGGACTATTCCGAAGCATATCTCTTCATGTAATTCTTTTGCTTAAAACAGTGGTGTGGCCTCCCAGCATCTGTGATATTAAGACAACATGCCTTATAGTTACATAATTTCCAACTGACCTTTTCAGTTTAGTTTGTCATTCCCTCCACTAAGCCAACACAACAAACTATTTTCCATTCTCCCAAGTTGTAATGTGTTCAAGTTAATAACTTTAAGGATAGTATCAGAAAGAATATGGACTTCTTAGCCTCCTGGTTGATATGAACCAATACAGTACTGGTGTCAAGCATTCAAAACTTTATTATCCACCAAAAAGACCAAACTGAAGATCACTCACCCTGCCCTCTCAGTCTGTTTCTTTATAGATTCAAAAAGACACTGTTGTCCTGAAAATTACGTAATAGTAAAATGCTGCCCAAAAGTTTTTGTGTATGCATAGTTCCCAGGTCTGTGGTCATAATTAACGTGGGTGAGAATTATTATATTTCTCCTTTCCATGTTGCTTCCACAGGCCAAAGAGAAGATAAATTTTATTACATATAAATTCCTATTTTTCCTTTTGTTTTAATTTTAATTCAACAAAACCATTAGATCACCTCCAATGTGCTGTATTCTGGGACATACAGGGGGTCAAGTGGTTTCAAATTTCTTGACTTAAATCCACAGAATGAATCATTCTTAATCCTGATACATATATGCATGCACTGTTTCCTTTTATATGTGTATATATATTTAAATATATACAAATATGTATATGCATATTTTCTTTATTTTGTGTGATAGTCTCTGGTACTTTATAGTCTATTTCTTTTCTATGCCTTTTTTTGTTTTTTGTTTTGTTTTGGTTTTGGAACGCTGATTGAAAACCATTATCTAGATTTTACAACCTGGTCTATCTGCCTCCAAAGGATGACTTGTGGTGTCTTCCTAATGGTGCCTGAACCCAGCTATCTACTCTGGCTAGTTCCAAATGACTCGTTTACATGGTACAGACAAAAACATCCCAGTCCCCACATTATCATGGTACAATTTGGGGTAAAACTAAGTTACATTTCTTTCTCCCCTTCACTGCTCACATTAGAAAACCCTGTTGGTTTCTCTCCAAATTATATTCCAAAATGACCACCTCTCACCATCTCCATCACCACCACCCTAGGCCAACCACAATCAGCACATCTGGACACCAGCAAGGCTCCCCTGAGAGCTCTCCTTTTTACTGCATTGCCCTTTTAAGGTCTTCCTCACAAAGGGGGCAAAGTGATGTGGTTAAAATGTAAGTTACCTTACTTTACTTTTCACTGAGTGCTCGCCAATAGCATCCTCCCATTACATGTAACTAATCAAATCAAATTCCACGGCTTGTCTCATCCCACAGTGTTTCACTTTGATTTGTCCTGCCACCTGTTCAGTCTCATCTTCTATTTCCTGTCCTGCCACTCGCCCCTCCCTCCCTGCTCGTAGCTCCCCAGCCTCAGACCAGCCACTTCACTGGGAGTGGTCAAGAAATTTATGGAACAAAGTGGTTATCAGAGAGGTGAGAGTACTAGTGCACGTAGTTTGATTGTATAACTTATTATTAGTATATGTGTCAAATTTCAGCCTTCTTTCACCTGTGTTCTTTCAGGTATTGTTGAAGAAAACCCAAAGTATGGGTTTCAAATGTGAAGAAAACCTTAGGTATGGAGAAAATTGAATGTTGTGCCATTATTAAGTTCCTCACAAAATTATTGTCCAGACCTGGCTCTATCTGATTATTATTTCTTTCCAAATATGAAGAAACAGCTTCAAGGGCAAACATTCACAAATAAAAAAATTAAAGCTGCACTTTGAGGGCAAAAATAAAACCCCTCTTTTTTGAGCATTTAAATAAACTTATCCAAAGATCTGAAAAGAATATTAGAATTAAGGGTGAATATATTTAAAAGGAAAAATAATAAATAGGTTTTTTGGTGTGTTTTTTTTTTACCCTTGTTCTCCTTCATTCTGTGAATTACTTGACCACCGCTTATATTTTTCTTCAAATAATCAAGTGCTACCGTGGAACATTTTCTATCATGCAGCCCAGAATGGCTTTGAATATGGCCCCCCCAAAATTGTAAGCCTTCTGAAAACATGAGTTTTTGTTTTGTTTTGTTTATTTATTTATTTTTTTAACCCTAACCTTAACCCTAACCCTAACTGTTTTGTTTTTAGTTCATTAGCTATTGTTAGTGTTAGTGTATTGTATATGTGGCCCCAGACAATTCTTTCATTGTGGCCCTGGGAAGCCAAAAGTTTAGATACTCCTGATCTAGAATCTTCCTTCAAAACTTCTCATGTAATATGATTTATTCATGTGTCATGTTCATGGTTTATTGTTTATGTCCCACCTATAGAATATAATCTCCCAAAGGTGGAGATCCCTGTTTTACTCATAGATATAGCGTAAGTACCTAGAACAGTGAGCCTTTGATGTCACACCATGGCTACTTTTTAAATATCAATGGTTGAGTGAAAAAATGTTGGTTCTCATTATTAACACTATTAATAACACAAGTTCCTTTTGCCTCTAAACACATACACAACAATCACAAAGCTCAATTTTTTTTTGAGCATCAAAGTACACCAGTCCTAGATTTAATATTATTTAATATCAAACCCATAAGGTAACAGTGGGGGAACATGATAACATTAATTACCTTTGTACTGGGTTAGTCAGTAAGGTTTATGTAATAAATGTTTCTCTAAAGACAATTCTCCCTTTCTAATAAATAATAAAATTTAATATGTATGTTTCAGGCTCTGTTTTCATCAAAATCCAACTGAATGTCTATAGTAGGTATTCAGTGCATGTTTTACAGAAAAGGAATAAAAAATGTCTGCTTAGACATTTTAAAAAGCTATTTCTATACCACTAAAATGAGAGGCTCTTGAGGACTCAATAAAATGAATGTCATTTTAGTTAACACTGTTCCAAAGATAGCCGATTTCTTACTCGGGGTTTTTCTCCCTGAAGCATTCTGGTTGGGTGCTTTTCATTCAGAATATTCAGATGAACCCATTCATAACCAGGTAGGTTACATTTTTTATTAGAAAACTACAGGCTAAGTAAGCACAACGATCGACAACATGGGGACGCTTTAATGATAATTCTCTGCCCACATTAGCAATGGTTTTCCTGTCACTGAAATAATCTTCAACGGTGTAATCAGAATTGAATTCAGTACAGGATTAATCTGGACGTGTGAGCCTGAGAATGTCTCTGGTGTAACACTACTAAGCATTAGCCAAAGCTGGATTCTAGGTTCAGAGATCAGGCGCAACCAAGAAGAGAAAAGAGGGGAAGAACAGCCTTGCCAAAGTAAAGGTTGGCTCACATGGGCTCGTCTGCTTTATTCCCTTCACATCTATAAAATTCTGGAGACTAGTTTATTTGGAAAATTAATCTTTCCTTTAGTGCACATCATATTTTGAAAAAAAATAGCTTACATAAAAATGTCTATACAAGAGTTGCCATAGTGTACACTGTAAGTGTATATATATATATTATATAAGGCATAAGGAGAGAAATAAAATCTGGTTCATATTTCTTCCCTTGGGCAGATCCCAACATCCACCCTGCCAAGCAACAGGCCATCTGATCTCTGCTTTGTTTCACTTTTTTTGGAAGCAGTGAAATTTGTATGATTGAGAATTACAAAAGTCCTCAGGTGGCCATGTGCTAAAGCACTTTAAGTATTATTATTCTACATTAGTTAGCTCTTCCTATGGATTCTGTTTAAGTAGGAAGCCATCTTTAATATACAGTGGGGTGAATATCAACGTTACCTGCTCACCTTGGTTGAAAGACATGGTACTCTAGGTTAAGAACATAAACTCCAGGTTAGGTTGCCTGGGTTCAAATCCCCACTCTGCTACTTACTAATTGGGTATGTTACTTAACCTTTCTCTGCCATTAGATTTATCCTCTAAGGAAAATGATAACACCTTCCTTATAAGCATATTTTAGTAGTTAAGTAGTACTGTGCTAGTTTGCTCAGGTTAGAATACTACTTAGACTGTGTGGCTTAAACAATAGACATAGGGGAAGCCGGGATGGCTCAGTGGGTTAAGCGCTCACTTTGCAGTCCCGGGGATCAAGGATCAAGTCCCGGCCCCGGCCCGTGCGGACCCATATGCTGAACTGGGGAGTTCCCCTAGTTCAGT